>OY039089.1:1696818-1887033 GCA_955850985.1 Elophila nymphaeata
TGGGCATTCTGGCACACTTTTTTAGCACTCCATTGATCTCACTATCGTTCGATCAATTTCGTAAAAAAGTGTGCCAGGATGCCCAATAATTGTAGTGAAAATCATGAAGAAGTTTTAATTTTTGCGAAGTGGCTTGTCGTATTTTATAACATTAGGTATCAACTATAAATCATAATTGTTATATCGAAGGACAACAATATTGTGTGTTTCGATCATCATTAAGTTAGCATACTTGATTTCAGTCTACTGAACACGTTTTCATGGTCTTCAACCTCCGGCTATTGAGGCATTTAACTAGGTATAGCAGTGCAATAATGATCACCGAACTTAACAACTTGGGGCTCCCTGGCTTCCAGGACTTTATCCCCGGCTAAGTATCGATCTGTGTCAATATAGACTCTAACCTTGATAAATGTGAATCCTCAACCCAAAGGAAAACACTTGTGTGGTTTGACCGAAAGCGGTGTACATTAACATGTTTGATTGCAATTTACCAAACACATTTTCAAGATTTTCTATCCTAAGCTATGGAGGCATTTAACTCGGAATAGCAGTGCAATAATGATCACAGAACTTAACATCTTGAGGCTCCCTGGCTTTCAGGACTTTATCCCCGGCTAAGTACCTTTCTGTGTCAATATACACTCTAACCTCGTCAAACTTAAGCCCCCAATGCAGAGGAAAACACTTGTGTGGTTCGATCGCAAACTTCATAAGTTAGCATACCTGATTTCAGTCTACTAAACACGTTTTCAAGGTCTTCAACCTCGGGCTATTGAGGCATTTAACTAGGTATAGCAGTGCAATAATGATCACAGAACTTAACAACTTGGGGCTCCCTGGCTTCCAGGACTTTATCCCCGGCTAAGTATCTATCTGTGTCAATATACACTCTAACCTCGATAAATGTGAATCCTCAACCCAAAGGAAAACACTTGTGTGGTTTGACCGAAAGCGGTATACATTAACATGATTGATTGCAATTTACTAAACACATTTTCAAGATTTTCTATCTCAGGCTATGGAGACATTTAACTCGGTATAGCAGTGCAAAAATGATCACAGAACTTAACATCTTGGGGCTCCCTGGCTATCAGGATTTTATCCCCGGCTAAGTATCGTGTCAATATACACTCTAACCTCGTCAAACTTAAGCCCCCAATGCAGAGGAAAACACTTGTGTGGTTCGATCGCAAACTTCATAAGTTAGCATACCTGATTTCAGTCTACTAAACACGTTTTCAAGGTCTTCAACCTCGGGCTATTGAGGCATTTAACTAGGTATAGCAGTGCAATAATGATCACAGAACTTAACAACTTGGGGCTCCCTGGCTTCCAGGACTTTATCCCCGGCTAAGTATCGATCTGTGTCAATATACACTCTAACCTTGATAAATGTGAATCCTCAACCCAAAGGAAAACACTTGTGTGGTTTGACCGAAAGCGGTATACATTAACATGATTGATTGCAATTTACTAAACACATTTTCAAGATTTTCTATCTCAGGCTATGGAGGCATTTAACTCGGTATAGCAGTGCAATAATGATCACAGAACTTAACATCTTGGAGCTCCCTGGCTATCAGGACTTTATCCCCGGCTAAGTATCTGTGTCAATATACACTCTAACCTCGTCAAACTTAAGCCCCCCATGCAGAGGAAAACACTTGTGTGGTTCGATCGCAAACTTCATAAGTTAGCATACCTGATTTCAGTCTACTAAACACGTTTTCAAGGTCTTCAACCTCGGGCTATTGAGGCATTTAACTAGGTATAGCAGTGCAATAATGATCACAGAACTTAACAACTTGGGGCTCCCTGGCTTCCAGGACTTTATCCCCGGCTAAGTATCGATCTGTGTCAATATACACTCTAACCTTGATAAATGTGAATCCTCAACCCAAAGGAAAACACTTGTGTGGTTTGACCGAAAGCGGTATACATTAACATGATTGATTGCAATTTACTAAACACATTTTCAAGATTTTCTATCTCAGGCTATGGAGGCATTTAACTCGGTATAGCAGTGCAATAATGATCACAGAACTTAACATCTTGGAGCTCCCTGGCTATCAGGACTTTATCCCCGGCTAAGTATCTGTGTCAATATACACTCTAACCTCGTCAAACTTAAGCCCCCATGCAGAGGAAAACACTTGTGTGGTTCGATCGCAAACTTCATAAGTTAGCATACCTGATTTCAGTCTACTAAACACGTTTTCAAGGTCTTCAACCTCGGGCTATTGAGGCATTTAACTAGGTATAGCAGTGCAATAATGATCACAGAACTTAACAACTTGGGGCTCCCTAGCTTCCAGGACTTTATCCCCGGCCAAGTATCTGTGTCAATATACACTCTAACCTTGTCAAACGTGAATCCTCAACCCAAAGGAAAACACTTGTGTGGTTTGACCGAAAGCGGTATACATTAGCATGTTTGATTGCAATTTACTAAACACATTTTCAAGGTTTTCTATCTCAGGCTATGGAGGCATTTAACTAGGTATAGCAGCGCAATAATGATCACAGAACTTAACAACTTGGGGCTTCCTGGCTTCCAGGACTTTATCCCCGGCTAAATAACTGTGTCAAAATACACTCTAACGTCGTCAAACGTGAACCCTCGAGCCAGAGGAAAACACTTGTGTTTTTCGATCACTGTCAAGACATGCTCTGAATTACTGATAAATAATCACGGCTTTTATATATTATTTAGCCAATCAGTTTTCAAAGCATTCCCATGAAAATTCACTTATCAGCAATAACAAATATGAAATGAATTATATTAAATTTAATAAAATTGATCAGGTCTCCGATTACGAGTTCAGTTTAAATAATAAGGCTTCGTACTCACGTTAAAATAACTATGATTTAATATGTGAATAAAGATATTGTTATTTAATAGGCTTCCAAGATAAATTGTTATGAAAATAAACTCATAGTTTATGTATAGGTAATCATCCTCATTGTTATGTTATACATACATTGTTAATACCGTAATCTTGGTAATACAGCAAACCTATTTATTGTTTGTAACTTTCAAATACTCTGATCAACAAAGAGTATTGATCACCATATACTCCATCCACCAATCCGCATGGGGCAAGCAGCGTGGCGGACTATGATCTAAAAAACCTCCTTTGTTGACAAGAAGAGGCCATGTGTCCCAAGGCTGTTGTGATTATTATGAATCGCTGATAAACGTTTATAAACGAGAAAGTTTGTATGTTTGTTACTCGTTCACGCAAAAAACTACTGAATGTATTATAACCTCATAGCTCATACATCAGAATAACATAAAAGCTATAATTATACTAATCCTACGCATACGAAGTCACGTGCTAAAACTAGTATTAAATAATTTTCATTCTTATGAAATAGTCTTTATGTTGCATGTGATGCTTAGAGTCAGCAATTAGACACACGTTCACACGCTCACAGGCATTAGATTAGCACATTCGGTGTCATTTTTAATAATTAATTTAACAAAACAAAATTGATGACATATTGTAATATTATAAGTGCTAATTGGCATCTTTTGTCAGCAAATATAACGGATGCACATAATATAATTTAATATTTAACTTGAAAATAAATTATTTTGCTGAATATCGTAAAAACCAGTAGACGCCAACCTTTACATAAGTTTTAAATTTTGGTACTTATTATTTTAGTGATTACTTATGAGATCAGAGTTTATATTGAAATATATTTGTATTATTTTATGACTTAATGATATTGATATTTAATATTATGTTATGTTTTAATACAAATACGAATGTATATGTCTTTATATCAACAGTGGTTATGGATTGGGCATTAGAATTTACAACCGGCAGCGTGCCTGACATCCACCCTTGCGAACGACCGCTATCTTTTGACAGCAGCCGAGACCACCAGATTAACGGGTCTTCCAAAACATGGAAGAAAATCGAATTGTATTTAGTAGCTAACTTTTGTGATCGTTACCAAAAATGTACAGCTACGTCGGCACTATTGACCTTTTGATTTTTTGAATTGATTGATTTCCTTTTATTTGTTTCATTATAGAATAGCTAATTATTTTTACGATTTTAATATAAATGCATACTTCTATTATGGTGAATAAAAATACTCGTTCCAAGTCTATTTACATGAACACAAAATTACTTACAGTAGTGTTTTTAATAATACTAATCGGTTTTATATAGAATGGATAATTATAAATAATAAGAAAGGTTGGTCACTCCTGTTCAATTATTGCTAGTTTTGCAGTTTACTTGTAATAAAAAGCGGTAAAATGGTAGTCACCTCACCAGTGCTCCAAGGTGCTTTCTAAGTCACTACTCACCGATAATAGTGCTAACGTAGTACCTACCCACCACTACCTGAAGAACCAGCGAGATTCAAATCTACATCTGAAAAACAAATCTGCCCAAACAATGTTCGTAAGTTTTTATCGTCTTTCCACTTTGTTTAAATTTAACTTGCTTCGCTGAATGTTTGTTATAATATGTTGTGTTTGCCAGGAAATTATTTTCCACACACAAAATCTTATCTTAATACAGTATTGGTATTCTTCACATTTCAGGTCTGAAGCCAAGTATACCAAGCGCGCTGCTAAGCACCAGTCAAGCCTTTTCTTTGACACTGACGAAGAAGTCGTAAGGTGACTTTAATTTTTTATTACTCATTAGTTCGCTATTTTACGTCTACGAAATGTAGATGTTAAACTACAATAATTATAAATTATGTTTTCAATTCCTCTAGCTCCAAGAAGAAAAGTAAGACGAAGTCGGTGCCTTCAAAGCAACAGGTGGCATCCTCCTCTTCGACCGAAGCTTCCGAGTGGTTGTTCGACGAAGAGTCGGACGAAGAGGTTCCAGTCCGCAACCCAAGTAAAGTCGAGAGCGTCTTGACGCGTCGAGTACCTGGCGGCGTGACTCGTCGCACGGCGCAGCTCAACGGTGGGTTGCTGGCGGAGTTACGACTCTACAGCACGGAAGAGGTACGCAACCTTGCTGGTTTGGAGAAGTGCGACAAGGCAATCGTTTGGTTGCGATTGCAGGGTGACTCGGAGTCTGAGGAATTCCTTGCTTTGAAGCAATTCGTTAAAATTGCTAAAAAAAAATTTACTGAGGAGGGAACATTTTATAATCACAAAAAGAAAATGTAAGTAATTGATTATATTAGGCTGGGTACCTAACTAGTTAATGTTCCTTCCACAGTAAATTATATTTTGGTCAATTAATATTCGTTTTACTTTTTTCATATACTTAACTTCTTAGTTTATATACGGTGTATCTACCTACATTAGTCACTTCATCGGCTAACACAGTGAAAACAAATTCATTATGTCGAAGACTATATTCTGTTCAGTGTGTAACATATCCATTAAAAATAGGGCTTTCTCTGCTCACTTAAAAAGTATTTTACACAAAGACAATAGTTCGGTTGTTGAAAGTGAAGGCATTGAAAAAGTTCATAGCGCTTTCCGCAGTCGTATAGCGTCATATCGAATTCGATGCGATGGTGTTGCTCGCAATAGCGAGGTACCTGAACAACCGGTTCGTGTGTACACACCCGTTGAATTTTTGTCTCATTTGCGCGGACAAGTAAGTCTGTTACTATCATCACGAATTCAAAGTCATACTAATCTGAAAGTGAATTTCGAGTTGTTTTGTCAATTTTTTTTGCATAAAAATGAGTCAGTTGCCGTTAAATCTTTTGCCACCGAAAACATTATCTTGCACCAAAATTATGACTTTCTTGATTTATTTTCAAATATAACTAGATTGTTGTGTAAAAAAGTCGAAGAATTTGAAGAAAGAGATAGCGGTTGGGCTTATTTGAAAAGTCTATACCTGGAAGTAAACATAAATAAATACAACCCTATGAGAGCCTCAAGTTATATAGATTTACCTAAGACTATAAAACACAAAAAAGCATGCGTCAATATTCAAAATTTTGACGATTATTGTTTTTTATGGTGTGTCGTGGCTTCACTTTTTCCTGTAAAAAATAATGCGCAGCGAACTTCAGCCTATCCACATTTTGAAAGTGTACTCAATGTTAGAGATATTTCGTTTCCGGTGGGGTTTTCAGATATTAAAATTTTTGAAAAAAATAATCCTCGTATTAGTGTTAACATTTATGGTCTCAAAAATAACAGTCAAGTTGTCGGACCACTATACAAAAGTGAATTTCGAAAAAAACACCACGTTAACATGCTTTTTCTTGAGAATGGAAAACGTACTCATTACTGTCTAATCAAAGATTTATCTAAATTACTTCGCAAACAATTGACTAAACATCATTCTAAAATATATTTGTGCGAAGATTGTATGCTATTTTTTGATGACAATGATAAATTAGAATCTCATCTTTGTAGTGGTGTAGCAACAATTTTACCAAAAAAGGGAAATCTACTACAATTTGAACATTTCGAACGAATGCAAAATATACCTTTTGTTATTTACGCAGATTTCGAATCATTGTTAATACCATCTGAGTCAAACTATGGAGACTGCACATCGTCGTTGCAAAAACATGTGCCTGCTGCATTTGGATACTACATTGTATGTTCCTATGATAGCTCACGCAACAAGTACGTTTCTTATCGCGGTCCCTCCTGTGTAGAAAAGTTCTTAGAACATTTATTAGCGGATGTAGTTATTATTTATAATATTTTACAGTCGCCACTACCAATGTCTTTAACAGATCAAGACAAAGTTCATTTTACTAACTCAACAAAATGTTTTCTTTGCGATCAAATATTATTTGACGATAAAGTCAGAGATCACTGTCATCTTACAGGACGTTACCGCGGTGCAGCTCATTCATATTGCAATATCAAGTTCCGTTTGCCAAAATTTATTCCTATATTCTTTCATAATTTAGCAGGTTATGATAGTCATCTTTTTATACGACAATTAGGTGAGTTACCAGGTAGAATACAAGTGATAGCAAAGACTAAAGAAAATTATATATCGTTTACTAAACTTTTTCAAATTAATGACAAGGATATCGTACCTGTTCGTTTTGTTGATTCTTTTAAATTTTTGGGGACAAGCTTAGAGAAACTGGTTGCTAGCTTGAATGATAGTGATTTCAAACACCTCCATCGATTTTTCCCATCTCAGAAGCATTTTGACTTGTTACGACGTAAAGGTGTATATCCTTACGATTATATGACTAGTTGGAGTTCGTTTGAAGACCAAGAACTACCACCACACGACTGTTTTTTCAACAAATTATTTAATAGTAATATATCCGAAACAGATTATGATCATGCAAAAAGAGTTTGGAAATCTTTTAAATTATTAAATCTAGGAGAATACACTGATTTATATCTAAAGTCGGACGTACTCTTATTAGCGGATGTCTTCGAAAGTTTTCGAGAAACATGTAAGACAAATTATAAATTAGATCCGGCCTTTTATGTAACAGCCCCTAGTCTAAGTTTCGATGCTATGCTTTTAAAAACAAACGTGAAATTAGAATTAATAAGTAATTTGGAAATATTAAGAATGATTCAAAAAGGTATACGTGGTGGTATATGTTTATGTTCTACAAGATATTCAAAGGCCAATAATAAGTATTTACAAACTTATAATCCAATAGAGAAAGACAATTTCTTAGTTTACATTGATTGTAATAACCTGTATGGTTATGCGATGTGTGCCTCTTTGCCCCATTCAAATTTTAAATTATTGAATAAACAAGAAATTGATAGAATTGACTTTCGAAATGTAACAACTGACGGGGACATTGGATATATACTAGAAGTTGACTTGGAATATCCTGAGTATTTGCATGATGATCATAACGATTTTCCATTCTGTGCTCAAAAATTTACTCCGCCAGGTTCAAAAACTTCAAAATTAATTCCAAATTTATACGAAAAATATTTTTATGTTATCCATTTTGTTCATCTAAAAACATGTTTGAAACATGGGTTATTGTTAAAAAAAATACATAGAGTAATTCAATTCAATCAGAGTCCTTATTTAAAGCAATACATTGACATGAACACAGAGTTACGAAAACAAGCGAGATCTACCTTTGAACAAGATTTTTTCAAATTACTAAACAATAGTATATTTGGAAAAACCTTGGAGGACACTGAGAAGAGAGTCACTGTAAAATTGGTCAATAAGTGGAGTGATGAGGACAACAAAACGAAGAAAAGTTTATCAGCTGAGCAACTGATAGCTCGACCAAACTTTCATAGTGCTACTATTTTTACAGAAAATTTTGTAGCAGTTCAAATGAAACCGGAATCAATTATTTTGGACAAACCTATATACATAGGCTTTTCTGTTTTGGAAACATCGAAAAGCCATATGTTTGATTTTCATTACTCGGTAATGAAACCTTTTTATGCTGAAAAGATAAAGCTTTGCTATACAGATACAGACAGTTTTCTTTATTCTATAGAAAGCAAAGATTTTTATAAAGATTTAAAATCACATTTTCTTCAGTATTTTGATACTAGTAATTATCCTGAAAATAACTCTTACGGTATTCCAGATCAGAACAAAAAAGTACCAGGTTTGTTTAAAGATGAACTAGGTGGAAATTTAATTTCAGAGTTTGTAGGTTTAAGGTCGAAATTATATTGTATTAAAACACTGCAAGATGAATTAAAGAAAGCAAAAGGCATACAGAAACAAGTAATAAAAAAAGTTTACTTTAAAGATTACTCTAACATATTAAAAACAAATGCTTTTCTACGAAAGAAGAATATAATTTTTAAGTCCCTTAAACACGATATATTTACACAGGAACAGAACAAAATTGCCCTGTCAGGTAATGACGACAAACGTATCATACTAAAAAATAAAATTTCAACTTTATCATGGGGTCACAGGGATAGTTTATCTTAGTATTCATCCATTAATATTTTCTTAGAAGTTATGAATGTTGTTTTCACTGTAAACCTCACAATTTTCACTTGTAAGTTATGAATGTTTTTATTACTGAAAACCCAGTAAGTTGACATTTATCTACGTTTTTCGGATTTCTGGATTAAAATAGACATAGAGTTATAAGTAAATAATGTAATGTGTTAGAAATAAGACCACCTATTGTACTATAGTTTTTGTAGTGTTTGTGTTTCCATATTTCTCAATTTAGGTAATGTTTTGTATTGTAATGTTTTCTACGCAAATGTCAATTTGTAATTTGTATTTAAGATAAGTTTAATAAGATTAGAATGTAATAACGGTACCCAGAATTATTTTAATATTACATAAATATAAACGTTTATACATTAACAACTGCATTTTTATTTTAAATACATCTTCCTAACTGTTCTATAGTTATCATTGAACCTAATAAAATTGTAAACTCACTCATCAAATTGTAATTGTATAAACAGAAATGTGATGCCTAGAACTGTGAGTAATGCAAAAATAGCAAGTCGCGACATGTTATTGATGAGTCCGAAGTCCTTGTAATTTAACTCGTCTTTCTGCTATGTCAGACAAAAAGAAATGTGATGCCTAGAACTGTGAGTAATGCAAAAATAGCAAGTCGCGACATGTTATTGATGAGTCCGAAGTCCTAGTAATTTAACTCGTCTTTCTGCTATGTCAGACAAAAAGAAATGTGATGCCTAGAACTGTGAGTAATGCAAAAATAGCAAGTCGCGACATGTTATTGATGAGTCCGAAGTCCTAGTAATTTAACTCGTCTTTCTGCTATGTCAGACAAAAAGAAATGTGATGCCTAGAACTGTGAGTAATGCAAAAATAGCAAGTCGCGACATGTTATTGATGAGTCCGAAGTCCTAGTAATTTAACTCGTCTTTCTGCTATGTCAGACAAAATTACAGATGTAGGTCAATACAAACGCAAACACATACACACACACCTACAGCAAAATATGACTGGTATATATAATCGCTTATTTGCATCAACAATTAATTCTTGTGAAAACACGAAACTAAGTGAACGTCAGTTATCATGGTGAGTAATAAATATGTCTACCTACCACAGTGAAGATGGGGGGTTTGTAAGTAATAAGTAATGTATCTCACGATAATTCTAATTAATTTCAGAACACTTCTTCGCAAATCACCTATATTCCCGATGACAATTCTGTTGCGAATGAACAGCGAGCGATGTGGCAAGACGCTCAAGATCCTCTGGAAGGGTTCACGGAGGAGTTCGTGAGGAGGCCTTCGAGTGAAGACAGACCTGATTCGCCTTTGCAACGCAAAGTTTTAAAGGCGATGAAGAGGATCACTCGGAGGAGGAAACAAAAAAGAAGCTCCTTCCTGAGAGATTGCCACTCGTTTATAGTAAAGAGTGCGCCTACGCGAGGACGGCGCTTAATCAAAATTGAAATAATAGATATGGAGAGATCTAATGAAATGTTAGAGGACTCAATGGTGTCTGCACAATACGTGGTCACTGAGAATATGGACCCTATACTAGACCAAACGGAGGGTTTGATTAATAAGATCTCCAAATCATTGTGTGGTTATAGCTATAATTTCTAAGGCTATAATCATAATCTATAATTTCATAAATTAAATTTCTCGCGTAGGAATTGTGTGTAACTTCTCTAGTTACATATAATCCTTCGGAGATACATTGTAAATAAAAGAGCGTACTGATGTAAATAGTTTGTCTTAAATGTTTAATATTCTTTATTCTCATTTGATAATTGTAAATATCTGTGTCCTATTCTTATTTCATTATACTACACTTTGAGGCAAACTGTTGTTTGATTTTATCCCACATTATGAGGTATCGTTAGAAATAAAAGACTTACTTAATATACTTTATTTATTTAAAAATCTGTAATTGACATATTATTTTCAATGCACCACTTTTTAATACATATAACATTTCTGAGAGCACAGACATTATTATGGTTTAAACAATTAAAACTAGAAGCACATTTACAATAATTTTCATACAACGTTGCAAAATTAGGACTGCCTTTAGCTTCGATGTCTATCAAGATACAGTTATCACACAAGTCTTTTATCCATTTCTGCTTTTCTACCCCCTTCATTACTATAGTTTTATTTTGTAAAATCGGAATAATTAATCTTTTGAATTCCCTGTAGTCAATATTTCCTTCGCTCCAATAAATATTTCTATTTCTTTCAATCCACCTAACTCTTCTTTTTTCTTCTGGTGTTAACTTTGAATACGGATATGGGGGCTTTATCAAAAAGACTTGAGTAAATTCCTTCGTAGATAACGCTAGCTCCTTTATTATGAAATTACCACGGTAGTCTTTAAAACCTTGAACGTCAACAAAAATAGTTGAACTCATGATATTTTGCGAACAATATTACTCAAAGGTTTGTATTCTACGATACAATCGTTCAATATTAAACAGTATGCTGACGTCTGATCTGGTATTTCTTTATGACTCTCCAGCTCCAGGCGAATATTAATTACGGGTCCAGTTTTTATGTTATCGTTTTGTCTCGAACAATCTATTACGAATAATGGCGCAATGTCTTTATATTCTTGAGCACTTAACAAACAACTAGATCTACGACCATAGTAAGACTGTTGAAAATTTACGAACTGCTCGTATATTAAAGCAAAAGAATGCTTTGCGAAATCTGTATTATAGCTTTCGTACGGATAATAGGTAGAATTTAAATAAACTTTAACGTCACGCAAGTTGCAATGGTCAAATCTGGACATATCCTTAGACACGTCATTTTTTCTGTTAGTTTGTAGTCCAAGAATCACATATCGAGGCTTCTCAATTTGTGTTGAAGTTTTTATAGACCAAGTATGTTTCGTAGTCTTCGGAAGTAATGGGTATTCGTAGATATCCCAATTTCTGAACGCTAATTGTATAGGTCTATCTTTTTCAAGAAGTTTAAGTAACTTAACCTTTTCTCTGTCTGATACTTTAATATGAGGCATGCGCCAAATTATTTTATGTATTTCAATACTTCGCACAGTTTCACCGGTGTTAAGTTTTAAAGCGTTAAGGTCTGTATTACTTCGCAATAAAACAAGCTCATGTTTGCAATTTACTATTACTTTTTTATAGTCTTCAGCAAATCCAAGTATGTGACTAAGTGGAATTGATGCAGAAAAATGACCGCCAATATCATTTTTAACGCCTTGTATATCCCATCCCCATGCTTGAGATATCTTCGATTCGATGTCATTCATAGATAATAAAGATTTCATAGTAGTAGTAATGCCCGCATTCTTTACTTTATCTATTTCAACACCGTTCAATTCATAGCGTATATCTTGGAACAGATACATAAGTGAGTTATTGGTAAAATGAAATGACGGCGCTCTATCCTTGTTATCATTTTTGAAAACATTGACGATCCCTTCCAAATACAAAGTGCTTGCACTTGGAAGTATGTATAAGTCTTGTTGGTTTATTGGAATTCTTATTTCATCGTTTCTGTTGAAGCTTGTTATGTAAGGCTTGTATGAATGAGTTTCAATACATTCTATCGAGTTGTCATAAACAGGGGTATTCGTAATATTTAAGATATTCATTTCAACAGCCCAATCAATTTCAAAAATTGTTTATTCTCTTCAGATAATTTCTGTCTTTTACCACAAGCAAGTGTTCTCTTTCGGATCGCACGATAACCACTAATCTTTTGAATGTGTGGAATACAGTTTTTATTGTAATCGATCATATTTTCTTATATGCAAATACAATTGTACTTCTTCACCACGAAGATCGATAAGGTTATTGAGGCTATCCAAAATCCTTATGTTAATACTATTAATAGAGTGTCTATTGACTGGAAAGTATATTGTGTTCTTTGGTATTTCTATTATTCTATAACCTGGTGGCACATTTGGAACAAATTCATGTATTATGTGACTTGATTTTCCGTTGATATATGAACCGCTAACAATATCACATTCGATGCGTACCACTGTTGTTGATAAAATGTTTACAGGAAAGGGAGACTCATGTAATTTATTACTTTTCAGAAGAACTTTACCATAGCCCAATAAATCTCCAAGAGAATTTTGCATTTCAAAATGAATATCCTTTGTGCAGTATATTGTGGTTTTAAGAGTGTTGTTATTACAAAATAATTTGAACATACAACCTTTTATATTAGCCTTTATAAAGTCATATATATCGTGAAGCTCGTAAGTTCCTTCAGGAATTTCTACAACCTCACCATTACCATAATAAAATTTGTTGTTATTTTTTGTAATATTTGGTATAGAATTGAAGGTGGAGAAATGTAATAAAGAACACTCATAATCACCATCCAGTTCCAAAGTTGGTAAATAATTTGTGGTTAATATTGAACTTTTACCAGTTATGGATAAAGTAAAAGACATCGTGGAAATGACGAAATGAAACAAGGGATGAATGTTTATATACTATTTTTATTCCAAAAATTCCTTAAAAAAAATATACACAAATGACCACAATTAACACTGTTAAAATTCTGATACCGAGCATAATTATAATAAATATTATTCGAACCTAAATACTCCACTATTTCTTTAGGAGGCTTCAAATCACCGAAACTATCAAAATATTCACAGTAGTTATTCAGTTTTACATAGGCTACCCAATGACTACCATTGTTCATATAACTATCTAAGTTTACAATACCACACTCGATCGGTTTTGCTTTATGAGGCATCATATCTCTCATATAGACTCCTCGGAAATATGGTATATCATGAGAATGGTTAATGATATCAATATTTGTTAGAGCACGTCGGGGTAGCCTACGGACTAGTTTTTTTTAATGTTTATAAATAGACCGCTGCCTTTTTTATACGGTTTGATGTAAAGACCTTTTCCTATAGCAATTGCTTCCATTGTTTTGTTGTGACGCTCCAGCTCATTCAAGTTCTTTTGAGCTGATTTATACTCATTTACTGTTTTAGCTACGCCAGCTGCACCTCCAGCTAAAGCACCAAGAGCAGACAAACCCGCGAAAATAGGTATCAAAGGTAATATCCCACCAGTTTTGGGAATCGGTATGACACGTGGAAGTCGGAAATTTCCACATTTTGGAATAACTTTTTTAGCAGCTTTATAAGCATAATTGATTAACGATGTATGACTTTTTGGTTTCATTTTGTTTATTTTTGAATTTATTTTTGAAACCATTGATTTAAACTTTTTAACTCCAGAACCTGTTTTTACTTTAGCTTTCATAACTTTGCTAACCAACCACGAAGCTAATTTTTCTCCTTTTCCCACATCTTTTGAATGCAAGCGTTTTTTAGCCATGTCCAACAGTTGCAGGTCTGCTTTGTGTCGGTTAGGTAAATCCGTATAATTTGTATATGCAATGTCGTGGTGCTTACAAGCTTCGTCCAACTGATTAATTCCTTTATCGCCTCTTGCCAATCTTTTTTTTAATTTTGTTCCTGGTCCACAATAGTTGTATCCCGGTAAGTGAAGTTCTACAGGTAAGTTATTAATCAAATTGTTTATAAGTCCTCCTCCTAGCATTTCTTTTTATATAATGATAATGATATGTATAAAGCTGCACTTATATTATTGTACAACTGAATTGCTATTAATCCAACTATTTTCGGTATCTGAAAGACCCAACCACTTGACAAGGAGTTTGCGTCCCATTTTTTTAATTACCCTTTCAATTAAATAAACATTAGGATATTTCGTTTTCTGCAATTCCTCTTGATAAAAAGAGCCTAATATTTGTTGCTTTCTCTGATCTTGAATGTGAAATGTAACTGGAGTAGTTTTATTAACCTTTTTAATTATAAATATCTCTGTAGACCAGTTGGGGGTATACCTTTTATCAAAACTACTTTTATATTTACTTATGCGTACACAGTCACCTATTTTAAAATTAATCTTTTGCTTTTTATTTGGTCTGGTTTGACTGTTTTTGATATTATTCCTAACAATTATTTCGTTTTCAGAATTCACATCCGCTGGTTTAAATTTAGTAATCCGGTGTACATTATTATTGTAGGTATTCAAAACGTCGATCAAAGTTTTCCCTATCCATTTATAACTACCTTTATAGCTAAAAAGCATATGAATTTTATTCTTTAATGTTCGAATTAGTCTTTCAACAATTGAAGCCTTTTTAGTTGAATATGATGAATAGTGATTTATTTTCAGTGACTGCACAAGTGATTTAAAGGAATCGTTGTAAAATTCTGTTCCCATGTCAGTTTGTAAGTTACGAGGGCAACGACCACTTTGCGTCAAAATAGCCGAAAACGCGTCAACGACAGCTCTTTTTGTCTTTGTTTTTAAAGGAATTGCCCAAGCGTATTTAGTGAAACAATCAATGACGACTAAAATATAAGCAAAACCTTTATTATACTTCTTTATGGTCTGGAAATCAATTAAATCAGCTTGCCATAAATCATCTATTCCTTTTAAAATAACAGATCTTCTGTCGAAATTTTTACGTGCTGATCTATGGATTTCGTTTACTACTTGCTGCTTGATCATTATTTCGCTTAGCAATTAACTTTTCGACGTAGTCTTTTGTACAAAATGTTTTCTCTAACTGCTTTAAGCTTGATGCGATTTCCTCTTTTATTGTTACCATAAAAATGGAAATTTCTTTTTTTGTACATAAACCAAAAACTTTTTCATCTACATACTTTTTGTTTACCGCATCATCAGGTGTCAATGGTTCTTTGATTCCAGTTAATCGCGATGACTTAGCATCATAATGACCACTTTCTGATTTTACTAAAGAGTTATCTGTTAAATCTAATATTTCCGAGAAACGTAATCTTTTATGAACAGAATGTCCGAATTTATCAATATTCATTTTCGTCCAGAGAAGTAGTCCGAGCAAATGGTGGAGTGATA
The DNA here is from genome assembly GCA_955850985.1 of Elophila nymphaeata. Classification (NCBI taxonomy): domain Eukaryota; kingdom Metazoa; phylum Arthropoda; class Insecta; order Lepidoptera; family Crambidae; genus Elophila; species Elophila nymphaeata. Next base: position 1,712,602 of record OY039089.1, read on the forward strand.
ATAGAAAAATAAAATTATAATATCTAATTTATAATACCACTTTCACGTAATTCCTCAATTATGGATATAATTTCATTATCTAGCCCAGTATTTCCAGCATGTTTAGAGGCAATTAGTAATTTCAGTCTCTCCACAAGCTCGTTAGGATCATCCCAGTAAATATAATCAGTATCTTTTCTATAATTTTTCTTCACACGTAGTCCTTCACCCTCACTAACATAGTTAACATTACTTACACTCGATGAAACAGAAGATGTTGAAGGTTTACGTAACTTAAATAGTGGTCTTATAATATTTAAATATTTTCTGCCTTTATTAGATTTGATTGGCTTCTTTGGATCATAATCTCGACGGTGAGCGTTAGTTTCTATCAGTATTGCTTTATACACTTGTCCATCGCTTTCCGTTATCAGCTCTAAATTGGGTACTTTCTTAAATAAAAGCTCACACAAACCAGGAGTTTTTCTGTACTCATGACCTGCTATTGATATTTTTTTATCATTCATTTCTACACGAGATGTACCCATCATTAATTTACCTCGTTCTCTTCTAACACCAAATGGAACATCCCTAAATATTTCAGAAGACATTGACCAAGAAGTTCCATCTAAACTAGGTATTGAGTCTATTGTAATGTTGCAAAAGCAAACTTCCTTAGTAATAAAATTAAAAATTCTGCTAATAAAATTAAGACCACCTGGAAAATTATAAACCAAGAAACTGGTAAAACGTCATTTAAAGATAGGTCTTTTGAAATTAATATTAATGGTAAAATGGTAAAAACGGATGAAGCAGTGGCAAATGCTATGGAGGCCTTCTTCTCAGACATTCCCATGAAAATCACTAGTAAACTGAATTCATCTACTGAATTTGCGGTTTCCTTTTTAGAATCTAGTGTTGATAAATGTGATATTTCTTTTAACTTTCATGAAATTAATGACGATTACATTATAAAAACGTTTAAATCTTTAAATAAGAAAAAGACGGAAGATCTATGGGGTTTATCGGTTACAGTTATAACATCAATAATTAAAGTAATTTCCCCATATTTAACGATTATTTTTAATAAATGCATTGAAGATGGGGTTTTTCCCGATTTAATGAAATGTAGTAAAATTATACCTTTGTTTAAGTCTGGGGATAAATGTGATCCCACTAATTTTCGTCCCATTTCCATTTTACCAGCGTTAAGTAAAATATTTGAGAAAGTTATTTACAATCAATTGCTTTCTCATTTTACATTGAATAAACTGTTTCATGACAGACAATTTGGTTTTACTAAGGGTAGAAATACGACAGATGCAGGTGTTGCGTTAATGAAACATATATTTGATGCTTGGGAAAATAAACAAGATGCTCTAGGTGTCTTTTGTGACTTGTCCAAAGCCTTCGACTGTGTAGAACATAAAACCTTATTGGCCAAATTACAACATTATGGCGTCTCAATGAACTCAATAAAAATAATTGAATCATACCTGAGTGACCGATTACAAACAGTAGTTATAAATAAAGCGAAGTCTTCAGGGGCCCCTATGCTCATGGGCGTGCCGCAGGGTTCGATATTAGGTCCGTTACTTTTTTTGATTTATGTAAATGACCTGCCTTACTATGTAAGCAACTTATGTGAGACGGTATTATTTGCAGATGATACTTCCCTTATTTTCAAACTAAATAGACAAACAGAAAATGTTGACGATGTGAATAATGCCCTTTCCAAAGTAATGTGTTGGTTTACTAATAATAACTTGTTACTAAATTCAAATAAAACTAAATGTATCAAATTTTCGTTACCAAATGTCAAGCAGGTCAGTACAAACATTAAAATTAACGAAGAAATTATACAATGTGTTGACTCAACAGTATTTTTAGGAATAACTTTAGATTCACGTCTACAATGGAATCCTCATATTACTACCCTATCAGGAAGACTTAGCTCTGCTGCTTTTGCTGTTAAAAAGATTAGATTACTGTCTGATGTTGAGACGGCAAGACTTGTATATTTCAGTTACTTCCATAGTGTTATGTCATATGGTATATTGCTGTGGGGATCAGCAGCTGATATTCAAGACATTTTTGTATTACAAAAGAGAGCTGTACGAGCCATTTATAAATTAAGACCTCGTGACTCGCTTAGAGAGTTATTTAAAGAAATAAATATTTTCACGGTTGCTTCCCAATATATATATGACAACATTATGTATGTTCATAAAAATTTACATACATTTCTGAAGAAAAGTGATTATCACAATTTAAACACAAGAGGTAGAAATAAACTTGCTGTTCCAAGTTTCAGACTTCATAAAACTAGTCACTCATTCATGGGGAAATGTATACAAATATATAATAAACTCCCACATCATGTAACTGAACTTCCGTCACATAAATTTAAGCTTCATATTAAACAAATTTTAATGAAGAAAGCGTATTATAAAGTTCAGGAATATATAGATGATAAAAATGTGTGGACACATCCAAATGTGCTCGATTCTCCATTGTAATCTAGTGAGATATCAATATGTCAAAATTTAATTTTCTAATTGACAAGATTGTAAGGAAAGATGTCTTAAATCACTTTTTTTTTTAATATATATTTTTTATCTTTATTTTAAGTTTAATTATTAGTCTTTATTTTAATAAATTATTATGATTAATTATTAAAGACTTGACAATGTGAATTATGACTCTTTCCAAATCAATACTATAAAAACTGTAAAGGGAGGATAAAACTTGTTGAGTTTCTTGCCGGTTCTTCTCAGAACAAGGCCTCCTGGTAGACTCTCGAACCGATGGCATCAAAATTGACTTTCATAAGTGTACAAATTGTACCTAAATGAATAAAGTAATTTTGACTTTGACTTTGACTTTGACATTGTTCTGAACGAAAGATTACTTGTGTTGTTAGGATCAGACTCGTCAATAGCATTTCCATCTAAGTTTTGATCCATTTCATCAGAATCTTGAGAACTGCAAATGCTATTTTTATTCTTAAAGGTTTTCTCAAAGTCCTCGGAGTCTAGAGAAAGATTCTCATCTTTCATGAGAAAGGAATCTCTCACTGAATCATTCATAGAATGCTTTGATGTCTGTAAATGTTTTTTATGTTGTATAATTTGATTGAGTGAAGTCGTAACGGGTTTAAAAACTGTATCTAACATTTTTTCATTTTCACTTTCCATTAAACGCATTTCTTTGACTTTCTTTTTGACAGCTTCTGAAGCTTCAACCACTTGATTTTTTATTTTCTGTTCCATTTAATAAACTGTAGAAGTTCACGTGTTATGTCTAATAGTTTTTTAGGCGAAATGAATCTGAACTGGTATGAATCTCATTTTATTTATTAATCAAATTTAACAAAAGTATCAAAATTCATCCTGTATCCACCTTTATTTTTCGGACAATCCTTATTAATTACTAAATAATTATACGGAATCTTCCAAATTTTCGAAGACAATTCTTTAAACTCTGGCCACGACATATCAGTACTAACATGTTCATCGTATACATGACGTAAGTTGATATCGTCTTGTTTGAATAATATTATTAGGTTGGCGTTATCTCTTACCAACTGTTTAGGAACTTTAGTGTAAGTTTGATTTAAGTAAAAACAGTCAATAAATTTATGCCTACCCATTGCAAAATAATCTCGCATGTTGGATTGATTTTCACATGCTACATCATCGAAAATTATTACTGAATGTGGTTTAGCCTCGTGTGGACTCACGATCAAGTCATTATCTCGATATTTTGCGAATGATACCTCTGGCACTAAATTCAAAACCTTTTCTAGGTATACATATTTGGATTGATATAGCGTCTTAGAGTATAAATACACATTTTTAAACCGCAGTCCATTTTCATGTAGTAGAAGGCCAATAAGTAAGTTTGTTTTCCCACAGTTTGACGGCCCACAAACAAGACATCTAATCATATTAGGTAGCAATTTTCCATGTCGATGAACAGATACTACCTCATCTGGGCAAATTTTTTGAAATTGCAAAGATAGTGGTTGTTTAATAAATTTCATCGTAGGTAGTATCCATACAGATCGATGTAGGTAGAGAGAATGAATGTATTTATAAATATCTGGTTTTATATTCATACCACGGCAGTTATAGAGAGGATAATTATCCAACACCCAATAATCATGAAGGGGGGTTTAGCAGCTAAATCAAAAAACGCTTTCAATTTAATATTGGAGTGTCTAATTCACTTCGCATTTTAAATCAGCCTTTTAGTAAATCACCTACACAGAACAATGTGATGCAAAACTGCAAAACTTAAGACCACTTCGTGATTTTCACTACTGTTATTGGGCATCCTGGCACACTTTTTTACGAAATTGATCGAACGATAGTGAGATCAATGGAGTGCTAAAAAAGTGTGCCAGAATGCCCAATAATACCCTACTTTCGTGATATAAAGTTTCGTACCTACTTGTCGTTATTACCGGATAGCGGGAGGTAGTGGCGGGTTTGACAGCGGGTAGGTAGGGTTCTATATTAGTGACACTAAACATTGGCTACTAAGCCCGTTTAAACTAGACTAAGAATCATCTCGATCACGTCAACAGTGACAATTGGTTTATTCGTTTAGGAACTGCGCTGCCAAAGATATGTCCTCCTCTTTTTGCGTCGTCGGTTAAAAACAAATTTCGTCTCACTCGACAAATGTACAAATTAATTTGTACATACTTTTGTTTTCTTCGGTACAAAAGAAGACAGAGATTAGATAGAGTTACTTTAAAGAGGATTATTTCGTTGCAAATTTTCTGAAGTGTAAATTTATAAACGCAGATTTAACTAAATTCTCTAAAATCTTAATCCTCCTTGGAGTTGACAATTATAACATATTTTAACTGCGAATACCATTCTTATAATTGCCGATTAAGGTCTATAGGCGAAAGTATTCTCGTTCTATTTACTCTACTTCTTGCTTCCGACAGAATTTTTTTAATTGAAATGAAATGAGCGGCTGAGCCCTTATTAATAAATTAAATTAAACTTTTATACAGAAAGGATAACAAAGGGAAAATGTAAATGACTCAGTCTGTTTATCGTAAGTAAATATTCGAAGCCTTTTATATTTAAAAAAAATTTGGGCTAAAAAATTACAACATTTTCGTCTCATTAACGTACCCTGGTGATTACTTTACCCAGTTTTATGCTATAAAGGTTAATAAAAAATCTTGGCGTGTTTTATAATTAAAATTTAATTTGAGAGTAGTTGGAAATAATTTACTGGGAATTCACTTACCGCACGGTTATCCCAGCTAGGGTTAAGCTGGTCACAGACGTAGCTATAATATTCTATGATATGCTATAGTATTCTCCAGATTTTTTTAATAAAAGAGCGAAGATCAGCGAAAACCTAAATAAAATAAAACCACATCTGGCATTATGGGTCGTGTATTGCCTCGAAATATGACGATCCTAAAAGCTAAGCTACCAAGTGCGTGGTCGGTAATATGATGGGTGACCGAAAAAATTTCAACTCGATCTCACGTTAAGGTGGTGGTCGAAGTAATGACAGCATACATACAGCATCAAAGGGTAAACTTTGTTTTTCGTCAATGGACTCCATAATAACAGAAGGGTCAATTTATTCATCTCTCAAAATATTATTTTTAATTATCATGCAAATGTAAGTATCTAACTTCGTAGATTCAACTATTTAGCCATTCTCTAAAACAAACTAAGTCCTTTCAACGTTATTATCATCTGAGTAACATTTAATGAAACTATCCGTTTGCAGAATCTAGAGGCTCTACTACACACTCTATTTCGTTACTCCCACGTCCTCTGTTTAACTAACTCTTTATGGCTAGTTTACACAGTACGAGCTGCTGATTCGACAGTAGACAGCTACTCGGGCTGTCTCATATGGCATTGGCTCGACTCGCCTTATGTATACATATTTGAAAAGCTGATCGCTGGTACTGATAACCGCTACATAAAGCGAGCTGATATAAGCAGGGGCTGCCTGTCTAAAGTCGCCTGGAAAAACAGCGCTGATCGTAGCAGGTCGGCACTTTACAGGGACATTCTGAAATGATTGGCGCGTATACGCGCGGACCAGTACCGACTAGCGTAGGCAAAAGGGCGCCGGTAACCAGCATTCTTTGTACACGCCCTTAGCTGTAATCACGGTGATAGTAGCTCGCCCAGTCTGTTGCAAGTTATTGTGATATCGAGTCAATGGGCTTTGATTTGCGTTCGCAGGCCTTGATTAAAAAAAAACTGTAATTAGGTCTATGACAATATTGTGTTAATCATTGGATTGTAGAATCCATTCTGAATTCAATAAACACAAACAAAACAGGTTTTCTTCGCAACTTAGTTTTGCCGAACGCGTCCAAATGATGTGTAAGTTGATGCCATATGCGAGTTACTGTCAGGCGAGAAAGCGTTGTAGTATCTCACATGCGAGCTACTATTCAACTCACACACGAGTAACTCTCAGGCTGACTCGTACGCTAGCTAGCTCTGTATAAACTAGCCGTAACGTACACGACAAAACTGTCCACATTAGCGTCAGTAAGTGAATAATCCAGCAAGCTCCTGCGTTTTCGAGAGCCAATCATGAAATTGTATTACCAACTGTTCTAGAACTTTCGAATTTCCGGTTCATTTTCTGAATGCACTGACAAGTTGATACGAAAGTAATTCGAAACTGTACGTGATCCACAATTCTACAAGTACTCTTATATTGTTGTAGCAATATGTTGCTCTTTACAGTAGCAACGGTTGTTTGAGTCACTCATCAATTTATAAATTTTAATAAATTTTCTAATTAATTATCCAATTCTCTGCGCATTTTTTTTTCGTAAGAACCTTCTTCCAAAGTATTAGAAAACTTAGAAAAAAGATAAATGAAATAGTCGTTTGGAAGTTATGGCGTGACAAATGGAAACAGAGATTAATTTTTATGAATTAAAAAATACCTATATAGAATATTTTATATGCAGTCGTTAGCTTAGTGGTTTAGTTTCAACTGAGAGTTTCACCTAATATTTGATAAATGAATGAATTTGAAAGCTGACGAAGGTTTTCGTACACGACTGTAGGTACGTAAACTATTACCAAGAAACTAGAAATTCCAGATTGAGTTGCTCAGCGTGAAATTTTACATTCATAAGTTTCCATCTGCATTATGATTGAACTTAAGCAAAGAACTTGAATAATCATGAACATATTCGTAATAATTACTCGTACAAATCAGGCGATAATGGATAACCGACAAACCACATGGCTTCAAAGTTATTCAAATACAAATTTGAATAACTTTAACACAAGATAAACTTTGGAAATAAGAATTTGTGTAATCCAGAGTAGGTCCTTATTCCCATCGATCTGTATGTCTGTTTAATGAACTATGTATCATAGTCTCCAGTTACATTAAAATTTACATACATACATGTCGGACGTCGGTATTTTATAGATTGTACTTTAGGGAGTGCTCTTGAGCTACATGACCTTATTCCACCGTCTCCTTTTTACGATCGGGAGTCTAGAAGAATTGCGGGTTTGCGAGGAAACTCTTAGCCCGTATAAGTTCCGCCTCTGCGTACAAAATTGTTTTCAACGTCATTTATTAAGCTTATTATATTATTATATATTTATATTATATAGCGCCCCATTAAAGAGTAGAATTCCCTGCCGGCGTCTATATTCCCGAGTAGGTCTGCTCTATGCTCGATTGAATATGCATCTTCTGGGTAAACTCACTCCATATTCTGCTTCCTCTTAGCCCTCCAGCTCATAGTATTTCCACAGTCTATAGCACTGAGGTATTGCCAAGAGTGAACCAATTTTAAAATAAAAAAAAATACTATCAAACTCATTATCCATAAAGAGTTGGTCAGATCTTTAAGAAAATTTGGTTGCCTAAAATCCATAACACAAATCCTTAATGATATCTACTATAATTGAGCTAGATAATTGTTGTGAACGTTGAATGGTAATTAAAATCCGTTCAGTAGTTTCTGCGTGAAAGAGTAACAAACATACATACATCTGTCACAAACTTTCACGTTTATAATATTAGTGGGATCCTGTAGTAGTAGTAGAATAAAATAAAATAAATGTAACGATTCGATACAATCATAAATAAAACAACTTTAAGGATTTGATGATCTTATCGCGTTACAATGATCATTGGCGCGCGTTGTTTCAGAACAATTCTGGACAAAACTTCCGAAAGCAATTTAACTATTCCAATAAGAAAACCAATCTTCTACTCAAAGTCTAAAACCAATCCATCACTAGATACGATCATTACAATTCATCAAAAGGAACACAAAACTAATTTCAGTTCCGATATGACAGTGATGATTAGTGCCTACCTGGAAACTGGAAAAGTTGTTGACAAATTTCTTAACTAGAAGCCGGATTGCTGTGATGGTTTTATAATGTGAAATCTGTACTGGTTGCCGGGTTTTGTTACCTAGTTGACTGAAGGGTTTCGTTTGAAATCGATGCTTGTTTTATATAAACGACAGGGTTACAACTTGTCACTGTTTTGAGGTACTGCATCGGCCATATTGCCATATCTGAATTTATGTGTAAACCAATGTTACCTTTTGTGTTCAACAATTTTTAGGGCTATTGATGGTAATCTTAAATATTTTAACTTTGAATGTGACTTATTATCTTTAAATTTAACTTCATTAACATAGCTTCTAAATTACGATGCAAAGGAAACAATTAGAAAAGATAATCAAGTCCGGATTCAATCAAAAGGAAAGGAGACAGATTTACTGGCGTTGAACTTATCCTTCTTGAATGCACGTGGACCGGCTATAATCCCTGGACCATTAAGCAGAAATGGCTATAGTGGCTTGTTAAATTATGCGGAAGGACCAAGTTACGCGTGTTCGAATGCAAAAACCGACTGAAGATAGAAGCTAAAAACGATTTCCTTGTAAATACGTACGGTTAATCATTGTAACGTTGTTGGTGCGTTTCAACACCATGGGTTTCTTAAGATGATTTTAAATTTAAATTTTAGCTAAGTGTTACAAACACTGCTAACAAGATTTGACCGCCGTCCTGAACTCTATACGAATATTTAGATATATATTTTTAAATAAGAATAATATTAATGTGCTGCTAACACATAAAGTATTATTCCTGTTAACCTTCCAACTAAGCCAATGCGCTTGTGCTAGAGTGGGTTCAGGTCGGTAGTGGCAACGCAAACAGAAGGCGGCAAGGCGAAGGTACGGCGCGGACATCATTTATTTTCATTCAAATAGCGTCCCAAACACACGGCAATAAGGTCATTAATTAGGTAGGTACAGACGACAACAGATCAGGCTGTACAAAACTGTCAAAATTCTTCTACTTTCAACATGTAGGTAGGTATTCTACGAAAATAATATATATGCCCTCATTCAGGGAGACGCGGGGCGTCAGGTGGCGTGGTGCGCAAAGCGGGCTGCTGGAAACACAAACGCCTGAAAGAGGCTTTAGAGTTCAAAGTCAAATGAAGTAATTTACAGTTTACCACAAACTGATGTGTCTGTGCAATCAGCTTCAGAAGTAAATTAACAGTTCAGTACCATGTCATAACAACGGCCTTAGTAGTTACCACAGTTATGAAACAATGATTATTATGACAAGGTACTAAAATCTTTATCTACTTAGTACACACTGTTCCCTACCTCTCTTCTTAATTGGAATCTTCTCTTCTGATCCCAAATTGAGACTAACCCAGTCTCAATTTGGGATCGGTGCAATACGTTACCGCATTGCTATAGATGTTGTCATATGTTTATGTCCATGTGTCTGCCTGAAGCCAACCCTCCTGTTACCCAGCAAGTGCCCCTTTGTGATGAAGTTTCTGAGCCTCGTGCAGACCGCACGAGGCTCAGAAACTTCCTCAGACAACTTTATTGGAATCATCATTTTAGCCGAGAGACGTCTACTACTAGGCTTAGGTCGTCTCCAATGATCTGAATCCGATCAATCCTGTGCTGCCCACATCCAGCGGCTTCCCGCGACCTTTACCAGGTCTTTGGTCCACCTTGTACGGGATCTACCAACACTGCGTCTCCAGGTACGCGGCCGCCACTCGAAGACCTTTCCGCCCCATTGGTCGAGAATACTGCCTCTTAAGTTTCACAATTATTTGGGCTATGTCGGGTGACCTTGGTTCTCTTGCGGATCTCATCATTTCTGAAACGATAACGCAGCGAAACTTCGAGAATAGTCTTCTCCATGCTCCTTTGAGTGACCTTGCTTCTTATAAGGTCCAATATAAACGATAAACGTTACGGTTCCATAGGTCATCAGTCACATCAGTAGCAACATGCAGACCACTTTGAAATCGAAATGATAAATGGAAAGGCAATAATCAAAACTGAAAGTACATTTAGCAGCATACTATTACGTATCTAGAACAGATAGTAGCGCATTCATGTTTGCTGAACTAGGAGTTCTATTTGCTTCGCTTCTGTTTGCGAAGCCATCTTCGCCGGGGTAACTCGGCAGTGTTTGACCAGCCATTGTGGATTCCTCGCCGTACCAACACTCATCTTTTATTCGTACACTGGCTGGATTAGTTGATTAGCGGTTTAACTTTGCTCGAAGAATGGAATGTTGACTTTTATTTGATGGAAGACGTAAATGAAATTTGTTTAAGGTTCATATTCATTTATTGCCATTCCACAAAGTATGAAAGATCTTAATAATAGGTACAGTTCGTTGTGGACCCTGTAAGGGCACAGCAAATTAGGAGAGAGGAGGAACCCCTTATATATTCCACAATTAAGTTTAATTAAATCCTTAAAATTAATAATATTATAGTTATTATGTATTAAAGTTATTAATCATTATTATAATATATTGTTTTAATATAAATAAATATAATATTATGTTTTTATGTATGTATTTAGTTATTTATGTTTTTCATGTTTATCATTTATATATTCTTGTAATGAATAGTAACTTTTTGATATGAGTAAAGCTTTTAAATTATTTAGAAAAGTTTTCTCGTCATGCGTATTTTGTAGCGAATGCGGTAGCTTATTAAATATCTTTATCGACATTACAAAGGGACTGCAGGAGTGAGACTCAAGTTTCGAGGATGGCAGTACTAATTTATGTTTATTGCGTAAGGAGTATTTAGTTTTTAAATCTTGTTTCATTGTAAAAAGATTTGGATGTAGTTTCACAAATTTACAAATCTCATAAATATATATGCAAGGCAAGGTTAGAACGTTTAAGCGCTGGAAATGTGGTTTGCAGCTGGTGGTTTGGTGTATATTAGCTATTATTCTTAGGAGTTTTTTTTTAAGAATAAAAACTGACGGAGAATCGGTACTGTTTCCCCATAATATAACACCGTAGCTGAGCCACGCGTGGGCGTACGCATAGTAGGTGGTGAGTGCTGTTTGTACGTCCGTCTGTTTTTTTTTGTTTCGCGGAGGGCATACGTAAATTTCGATAATTTGGACTTTAAGTTATTTATATGACCTTTCCAATCTATATGTGTGTCTACAACTAAGCCTAATAGGGAATGTTCATTTACTAAATCAATTTTTGTATTGTTAAAGGTAAAGTTTATTTCTAAAGGTTTTCTCTGAAAGGGTCGGAAGGACATTATCTTTGTTTTTTCATAATTTATCAATAGGTTATGGCTATTCATCCAATTTGTTATTTTTTGTTATATAGTATTAACATCAGAATCATCTTGGCAAGAAGTAAGTACCGATACATCATCGGCATAAAGCACACAATGATCTTCTATAATATTTGGTAAATCGTTTATATACAATAAAAATAATAGACACCCAATAACACTACCCTGTGGTATGGACGCGTTTATTATCTTTTTATCTGACCGGAAACTACGTATTTGTCTAGTGTTATTTTCATAGTATTCTATATCTACAACTTGTGTTCTATCCTTTAAATAAGATTTTAACCATTCGTAGCTATTGCCCCTTATCCCCATTTGATATATTTTTTGCAGCAAGATAGTATGTTGTACCCGATCATAAGCTTTCGACATATCCAGTAAAATACCAATAGCATGTTTATTTTTGTTTATATGATTAAGTGCTTCTTGAATATAATTATAAACTGCATACGTCGTTGAGTATTTTTTTCTAAAGCCATTTTGGGCGTTATTAAAGATAAAATATTTTTCGCAGAATTTGTATAGTCGATCGTACATGGCTTTTTCAAATATTTTTGAAGCTGTTGATAAAAGAGCTATAGGCCGATAGATGTTAGGGTTGGTTTTATCACCTTTTTTGAATATGGGCTTTATTATAGTTCTTTTAAGCAAATCTGGGAAACTACCTTCTTTAAAAGACTGGTTAATTAATAATGTAAAAGGAAGGGTTAATTCATGAGCACATCGCTTTATATGAGAAGGAGGAATGTCGTCTATGCCACAACTATTTTTGTTTTTCAGATTTTGTATAATTTTGTATGTTTCCTGATAATTTACTACTACTACTACTACTACTACTACTACTACTACTACTACTACTACCTACTGTTATTGAGGTTTCGCCTATTGACGCGAAGAAGGTGTTAAAACTATTTGCCACTTGTTTTGGATTAGTAGTAAAATCATTATTAATGTTAAGTTTTATGTTTTGTTTTTCTCTTATTTTTATTTTATTTGTACTTTCATTTATAATGGACCACATTGTTTTCATTTTATTAATCGATTTTTTTAACCTATTTTTATTATTATTTTTTTTGGCTTGTGCTATAAGTCGTTTTAATGTTTTTTCATACTGTTTATAATATACCGTAAGTATTTCATTTTTGAATTTTTGAGCTATAATTTTCATTAATCTTTTATTTAGGCAAGAGATTTTTAATCCACGAGTTAACCACGTTTTTTTTTATTTTTTATCTTTAGATTAATTTTACAAATAGGTATACATGTATTTAAGATTTTCGTAATTTTATTATGAAATATTTGGTAATTGTCATTTACATTGTTAGAAATAGAGAAAATATTATTCCAATCAAGTGTACTTAATACCGTTTTGAATTTATCTATATTTTTTGTGTTAAATACTCTTTTATTGATATACCACGGCTTATTTGTGTAAATTTGTTGTAAGTTTAAATGTATTATTAGAGCAGCATGATCAGAGAATCCTAATTCCTCCACTGTTGTGGTAAAGTTAAAGTTTTTAAAGTTGGTGAATATTAAGTCTAAGCAAGTGGCTGTATTTTTAGTTATTCGAGTAGCCTCTTTTATATGTTGTATAAAGTTAAATTCAGTCATAAAGTTTATTAGACGAGTCTTTTTTGGACATTTCTTTAAATTGTCAATATTAAAGTCGCCACCTATTATCACGTTACTTTTTGGATATTTCTTAATTATGTAAAGTAATATTTTTTTCTAATTGATTATAAAAAAAAATTTAGGTTATATTGTTAATGTTCGTTGCAAATGACATTTTATACACCGTGCTCCTATGCATTAATTTTGGCCCACTACTCATCAATTACTTGGTAAATTTTCACTGTGGATACATTTATGATGTTTAGTACATTAGGTATTAATATTTACTCTTTATTAGCGCTGCCCGCATCCAGTGGCTTCCCGCGACCTTTACCAAATCGCCAGTCCACCTTGTGCAGGGCTACCAACGCTGCGTCTCCCGGTACGCGGTCGCCACTCGAGGACCTTTCCGCCCCAACAGCCGTCAGTCCTCCGTAAGATGCCCTGCCCACTGCCACTTAAGGATCACAATTCTTTTCTCTATGTCGGTGAACTTGGTTGTACTGCGGATCTCATCATTTCTGATATGATCACGCAGAGAATCTCGGAGCATGACCCTCTCCATTGCCCTTTAAGTTCCCTTGAATCTTCTTATGAGGCCCATTATACAGTTAAGCAACAAAGAACACAATAGTTTTTGCACTTTTAATCATCCTAGTCCGGGTAACTCTTGGATAATAATCTTGACGTAGATAATTAACAAGACGAGATATACATTTAGCCGAATAGTGAAACTACTTATAATATTCATCAGAGCTATCTACCCAAAGTGGTCTATGGACAATGAATCTCCGTCCAAAATTAAGACGGCTACACACTCGGCCCTTTCCATCTTAAGGTTCCGCAAATAGGCTCTTTAGATAAAAGCCTACAGGTACTCAAAGCCAAATGTGGCCCTCGACTCGGGGACTTAAGTACCACCACTTCACAAAATTGGACCTTAAATCTGAGAGAGCATTGATCAATTTTCTTTTTGAAGAAATTAATTGGATCTCTTGTAGTGAGATGCGTTAAGCGTTAACGTCTTTGTGCGTTTTGGGGATTTTAAACGGTTTGTGGTTGAACGGTTATGAGAATTAACAATTAATTAGAATTTTTTATATAATTCAACGAGGAAAATTGAACGCTTGGTGCGAGTTGGAGGAGAAGGTTGTTTAAGAGGCCAAAAATAATTATGCAGTTGGTTTTCTTTTCACAGAACCAGATAAAGGTAGTGAGTTTTTTTTGTTATTCCATAATGGTGATCCCTTTGTATTCTCTCAACTCTTCGACATTTGGTGCTTAATTTTGTTATTTTTTAATTTTTAGGAATTATAGTTTTAATAATACCAAGATTACCCGTGCCATTGACTTTAGTTAGTTTGTTTACTAAAGGATTTTAAAATTAGAAAAAATATGGAAAAAATACACTGAAAAAAATCGACTATCCAGGGCGGGAACCGAATCGAGCATCTTCCGCAATCCGGGCGGCTGCGTCAAACACTACGCTACCGGCACAAAGCTTTCGTTGTCGAAATTATATTTTGACAATGTGTGAACAAAGTAAATAACTTTTTGTTTAGTGTTTTATTTTTTAAATAAAACCACAGCATAAAATGAAGATTATTTTGTAGGTGGCATATTAAAAAGCCAAAAAGGACTCAAAACTTATCAAAAAACAAGAGACCGCTCAATATCAAAAGAACATAATACATTCTTACTTTTAATAAGAATTGCGACATGTTTTAATTTTAATTTGTTTTTGTTTTTATTAATCACTCAAAATAAAACCTAAAAACTCTTTACTTTATTCATTACTCTTATGGCTGTTGTGGTTGGACAATGCGCACCAATTGACCGCCTTTTTAATAAAATGGACTGTCGCGCATCTGTCAAAAGGTAACTAAAAAGGCTCAGCAAAAAATTACAGGGAAAAAGAAATATCTACGAATTTCTGCACTATGTGGTAAATTTCACCCAGTAGCTTACTAGGTGGTAGCCCCATATGTAGGGTCGTCTGGGTAGGTACCACCGCCTTTCTAATTTCTGCCGTGAAGCAGTTCGCTGTGTTTCGGATTGAAGGGAAAGGTACCCAGTGTAATTACTGGGCATAGAGGGTATATCATCTTAGTCCCCAAGAAGGCAAACGCACTTGCGGTGTTAAGTGATTTACAATTAATATTGCAAGAATCTATAGGCGGCGGTGACCACTTAACATCAGGTGGGCCGCAAGCTTGTTTGCCATCTCGTAACATAAAAAAAGTAGCGCCTCCTGCCGTGTTCTTAGTACAAATCTTAGTACAAACATACACCGTTCTAAAACAGAGCCAGCGTAACGCAATTTCGCTAGCTAGGGTCAAATGCATTAACAGCATAACGCTCAATAAGCTCTCTACAACACTAACAAAGTAGGGCGATGTTCGCACGTACGACGCAGCGTCATAATCGCGGCCGCAGGGTATTACAGCTCAGCGTTATTGTGTACATTTTGCCTTAACGAGGCAATCCAACCTCGGAATTATAATTAAGTGCACATTATAACGTTGTCAGGGAATTTTATTAGCTCCTAGGGAGACTTCGACAGGAAAGAGAATACCAGTCTACAGATAGTGAGCAAAGTCATCCAGCTTATGATCCCAAAGCCAGACGTTAGATTAATATTTTCTGAAAGACAAAACGTGTGGAATATAGTAGTGTCTATGTAATATCGACGTCTTCCGTGCTCGAACAGTTCAATAACAGATTTCTTTAACGCGTCAAATTCGCGTTGGGAACTTCTCGCCAATACGAAAAGCATAATACGTATGTTGTATCACATTTATCAAACGATGTAAATCACTAAACTTCTGCATATGAAACTAGTATTTAACTGGCTAAAATCAGGTGCAGAATCAACGCTCCTATGTAGTGAGATATTATGTGTACTTATTTTTATGTTTTCGTTGAGCGCGCAATTTCCAAACCGATAAACGGGGCGTGAGCTTAACTCAGTGTCTTTCTGGACGTGTTTATTATTAGATTCTCAGACCAAATAAAAAGTTTGATCTGAGATTAGAATTAAAGAAACGTTAATTGGAGCTAGGCTAAAACCTCAGCACTATATATTACCAGGGGAAGAGATGGTTAAAATTTTGTTAAAAGCTTAAGGCAAAGTGTAAGCAGAAGGTCAAGAAAAAAATGTTGCTGAATAAGATCAATTTCTAATAATTGGACGACTATGTACCCTAGGGACACACCAATTGTAATATCCCGCGCGCATCTAACACAACGAACACAGTCGCAAGTATAGAAATTTTCAGGAAGACATAATATACCTCCTCCCTATAACATTACAACATCTATAGTCCCTATTTTAAGCATTAATAATGTTCATATTTGGTTTTGATCCTTCGAGCTGGATTAACGAGTAAACCCAGGGAAGAAAAACATGAAACCCGTCATATATTTTCCGGAAAAGTCTCATACGTGACACGCCTTACACCCTAATATGTAATATTAATTTTTCCTGACAGCACAAAAGACGATTCATTTTCCCTCTGAAAGTTCGTTAGGATGTTACATTTGCTCCGCATCGTGTAATATGCTTCATTAAGCTTACGGATCAGTATTTAATTACAGCACAGTTTTATTGAGATGCTAAATTGACAGATTGAATTAATTAAATACATAATGATATAAAGGTTGGTTGGGATTAAATAGTATTTTTCTTGATGAATAAATTACATATAGCGTAGAAACACCAGAACTGACTAATTACATTTATTTATTTTTATTTTTTATTTTTCTTTATTTGGGATAACAACAGCATTTTACAATTGATATTACAACATAAGTAATTATTACATTTTGTAAGCCAATTATAGTTATCCACGAACTTACTAATCTATCACTTTAAGTATCAATAAATAATAAATTTTAATACATATAAATACTTATATTTATGTATATTAATAGCCACCTACTAATGAATACATCATGTTTTACTTAGTGTGATAAATTCATTCACTTACAATAACTACTCATAGTTACTGTAAGTACCTCTTACACAAGAAAAGGTAACACAAAAAAAAATAAACACTACTAAGAATTGCATTACAACCACCTACTCAATCAACAAGGCCCAAAATAAATTTTCTAATTTTAGAGATAAACCAATGTTTTGATCCTTTGAAAGGGTCAATATTATGGAATACTTTATTATAAGTTTTAACATTAGAGTAATTATCAAGTAACATCCCGACAATACCAACGAAATTATATTTGGATAAAATTTCATGAATTTTATTGGGTAAACTACTAGTTGCGAAGGGCTGCTAATTGCTATTATCAACAATCAACAATTCCACGTCAATATAATGTGGATTTGTTGAGAATAGTTATTGGCGAAATAATAACCAACCAAAAACATTATGTAAAAAACTAGCCAAGTCTCGATGGAGCTGCTTGTTTATCTCTAAAAAGTAATGAAATCTTGACAAAGTCGTGCGATGTCTAAGGTTCCTTACTGCGATGTCTTTAATATTATAGTAAATGTTATGTGACTTGGCGGTTCAACATTCTTTAATTGGTGCAATGGTGTCATGGAGCACCTGGTCTTGTACCCTTGTGTACCCTTCAACGGCCAAGTCACACAACATTAACTATAATAATAAAGAAATCGCAATAAGGAACCTTAGACTTCGCACGACTTTGTCTAGATTTCATTACTTTTTAGAGATAAACAAGCAGCTCCATCGAGAATTGGCTAGTTTTTTACAGAATGTTTCTGGTGGGATTTCACTTCTTTATGTAGAAACCAATAGTAGGAGGGGGCGTTACCATATCTCTAATACAGCTGAGACCAGCTGAGGGTTCTTCATCAGATACTTCAGACCTTCGATCATTGACATCAAATGAAGCGGCCCACCAAGTTGAATATTTTTTGTAAAGGCGGTATGTTGATCTCTAATAGTTTGGTTGGTCTTGGTGTTTTCTAATCAGGGTCACCAGGTACTCCAGATCTTCGATTATCCCAGTTTTTATAGTTTTCCCTTTATGTGGCCATTAAACCCTAACTCTGTACCAAATTTCAGCTCTCTGAGCTTATGAATGAGTGTCATAAATGCGAAACTTTGCTTTAGCTTAACTTCGGAATTAAATTACCTACAGACTTGAAATTTTGGATTTTAAGCATGTGATTATAGCTTAGTGGATGACGCAAATTTTGTTGTTCTGGTCTTATCCAGAGGTTCTCAAATAGGAGCCTGAAAATGCGGCGAAATGGTTCCAGTAAAGGATGATACGGAAGTGTTTGCTTCGCGCTCGACTTGGCGGGGGCACTGCCGTGCCCCCAGAATAATCGTTTATTTCTCGCCACGGGCCAAATAAGTACATTATTATTGATGTTTAAATTAAAACACAGTTTGAATATGCCTAGAAATAACATGTCTAGATTGGGATGCGGATCACTGGTGCCTGTGATAAGTAATACCTGTATCACAAAATCTCTACTCTCCTAAACCACTAACAGTTTAAACTTGTGGTTCAAACATTTAGAGAGAGATATACATTTTTTGTTATACATATATAAATTATCGACAAAATATTGCATATTAAGGATACCTATAAACTGTCTATAATATGTAATAAATGGTAATATTCCTCTTAGGTATGTTTAAATTATTAAAAGAGCTTGACTTCTTTTGGCGATGAAGCACCGTGCAAGTCGACTGTTTATACTTAGTAACTTCCTGTACATACAAAGAGACCTCAGATAGAGATCATAATTCCATAAGACCATGATCCCATCACTATCTTGAGCTTCTCCAATTGCGTCGTGATGTTACGTCATTTATCACGTTCTACCGCCTTTACCATGGCGAGTGCTCTGAGGAGCTTTTTTTACCCAATCCCACCAACCTCTTGCTTTTAAGGATTATACGTGCTGGTTTACGGTGTCACCGACAAATTGCGGCTACTATTCCAACGCGAACTAAGAAAATTGGCAACTAGTTTCTTTGTCGCTTAATCAAGAAATAGAATTCAATGCCAGCACACGTGTTCCCTCCTTCCTACAATCCTGGGTCATTCAAAATAGGCGTGAAGAATCACCTTACAGGTCGGCAAGGCGAGGGTGGATACCGCAAGTCTTTATCTCTGTCGTTAGCTATCTTCGCATTTGGACTCCACTTGACTTTTTCAATAAAAAACATTATTCAACTTCCACTCTTGTTGTATGAAAGAGTACACTATACTAAGTTAATATTTGGCACGAAAAAAGGCGAGACTACAGCCATGAAAATAAGATTAAATTCAAATCATATTTAAAAAGTCTCTCTTTTAGCCAAGTTTATGAATCTGCTAAACCAAATGAAGCATTCAACATGTTCATTGAGAAGTTCAAGCTTTTTTACGATCTCTGCTTTCCACAAATACTTGTAACTAAAAGAGTTAAAAAAAGCTGCAGATGGATTTCCAAGGGCATTAAAACAAGTAGCAGAAAGAAAAGGGAACTACTGTGGAGGTATAGAAATAATCCAAGCGACACGAATAAAAATAAATTCCAGCTATATAGTAAAATATTGAAAAAAATCATTAGGAAAACTCATCTTCAGAAAAATGTACATAGAATACGAACTGCTGTGAACAAATACAAAGTAACTTGGAATATAATTAATAGCTCTAGACAAAATATTCCCAAAGAAAATATAACAAAAATACAAGATAAAGACACCACAATAACTGATCCTAAAGCACTTGCGAATAAATTTAACGACTTTTTTATAGATAACATTAGATCCTTGCCTAACTCGGGTAAATTAGTTACATCTAAAATACAATCTAATACACACTCTATTTTCATTTCCCCGTGTGTATCAGAAGACATATTAAAAATTATCAAATCTTTAAATAACACAAATAGTGTTGGATATGATAATTTCGCCACAAAAATAATTAAATATGTCGCTGAAGAAATATGCGCTCCACTCAGTTGGATTCTCAATTTGTGTATAATTGAAGAGGTATATCCAGAGCATTTAAAAACTACTATCATAAGCCCACTCCATAAAAAGGATAGCAAAGAAGAAATGAAAAATTACAGGCCTATTGCACTTATACCAATTATATCAAAGATCTTTGAGAAATACCTTTATAATCGAATTTACAACTTTTTGGAAACATACCATATTTTAGTTCCAGAACAAAAAGGTTTTAGAAGAGCAAAGACAATGAACATGGCTTTATTTGATTTTATAAGCAAAGTTACGAAAGGAGTCGATACAAAAACCCCAATTTGCTCTATATACTGTGATATGACACAGGCTTTTGACCATGTAGATCATAAAGTATTGTTTAGTAAATTGGAGTCCTATGGCATTAGAGGAAATATTTTAAAACTTATTCAGTCATATCTCTCAGATAGAAAACAAATAACCCAAATAATTAGGTTTAATCCAATTACTAAAGTAGAAGATATACATTGGTCAAGTGAAAGAATCACTACATATGGGGTACCACAAGGTAGTGTCATGGGACCTTTATTGTTTATTATTTATATAAACGATCTACCTCAAGTTACTACACAACATATGACTCTTTTTGCTGATGACAGTACCGTGATCATAGAAAATAAGAATAAAAATGCAGTAATATACAAAACTAACATTAACGAATCCTTACACTCTATAATAGATTGGCTAAATAATAATAATTTAAGAATAAATTTAACGAAAACAAAAATAATGCATTTTGGACAACGAACCCAAGCAGCTGCGGGTATTAATGTAAATTATGGAGTAGAAATTATAAAGGAAGTGGACTCGACAAAATTTCTTGGACTTATTGTAGATAAAAGATTAAACTGGAAAGACCACATTCATGCATTATGCAAAAAGCTAAGTAAATCAGCATTTGCTCTACACAAGCTAGCACCGCTATTAAATATGGACGCTTTACTCACAGCATATCACGGTATTGCAGAATCTCATATAAGATATGGTATCATATTTTGGGGAAATTCTACAGATAAAGATTTAGTATTTAAATCACAAAAAAGATGCGTACGTTCTTTGTTAGGTTTGAAACAGACAGACAGCTGTAGGCCCCATTTTAAAAAACTTAATTTACTAACACTAGTCTCTTTGTACATTTTTGAAATAGCAGTATTTGTAAAACAGAACCCTATTATTTTTAAGCGAACCTCAGAAATTGTAATACGTAATAGGCGAGATGATGATATTGTGTATATTCCAAAAGGTAACACAGCCCTAATGTCAAAAAGTGTTATTGGCATGGCCCCTAAAATATACAATAGACTACCTAAAAATATAAGAGCAATGACACTTAATGTATTTAAAAAGAATCTTAAGACTTTTTTAGTTGACAAATGCTTTTATAGTATAAATGAATTTATGACATAGAATTTTATTTTGACGTTCTATTATTAATGATTGATTTAAGATGGATTTAAGTATAGAATCTAGCAGTAAATTAATTATTTGATTCGAATTAATTATGTATTTGGTTTTATTTAATTATTATAAATTGACTATTTTGAATTTGTATACCTTTTGGGTTGGATATAGCGCTCATGTATTATAATTTTAACATCTGACATGTAACAATGTATACCTATATTCACAAATAAATGATTATTATTATTATTATTATTATTAGGTATCGGCTTCCATTAGGCAGTGAGCCTAAGGATTAGTGGGCTTTACATCTTAATATATTAAGGCTATATTTACCCCCGAGATCTCACCCTTACTAACTTCTCGAAATTTGCGTATTTAGTACGTAATTGCTAACTAATGAGTGGGCTAACTTCCAATAAAACAAAAGTCGTAATTTTCAACTAAAATGTAAACACAAAACTATGTTAATGTACTAAAGAAAAATTCTGGATAATATATACGTAAATAACGCGTTAAAACACTACCCTTAGTTTAAGTTTTTTGGTACTGAAAACTATCTAGAGATCTTTTAGACACACAAGTGATAAGATTACGAAATCATCGATAATAAGACTGTCGTGGAGTTCCACGAATTACAAATTTCCTGTGAGTGGTTGTTATTTCTTCAGTAGTAAAATTGTATTTATGAAATGGCAACACTGTAATATAGTTTCGTTATCTATGATAAGTTTTCGTTATCTGTGGTCGGCTCTGACAGACACAGTTCGAGCGGGAACTTGGCGCGAGCAAGTCGCGTGGGGATAATAGTTTTCGTTATCTGTGGTCTGCTTAGACAGACACAGTTCGAGCAAAACGTAGTGATTATATACTCTTTGGTTCGAGCGGGAACGTGGCGCGAGCAAGTCGAGTGCAGATAATAGTTTTCCTAAGTCAGGCACAGTTCGAGCGGGAACGTGGCATGAACAAGTCGAGTGTGCGGGTAGGACGAACGAACGGAGAGTTGCAGTGTGACACGGATGAAGGATAATGGTAAGTCCTGATGGCCTAGTTAAGAGATAGTTAAAGCTCATGAATTATGGTCTTTCTAGTGCGTGATATATACAATGTTCTCGGTGGTCTAATGCGTAGAACGGGAATAGCCGAGAGGGAGTAGTGAATTCGTACGCGCGGTTGACGTAGTGGACGCACTACGTGTCGTTAGGATAGGATAAGGCGATGTTGACGCCGGCGTGGCGGACGCGCTACGTTGTTGGATGTTTGGGACCACGTGAAGTGGTTGGAGGTTTGGGACCACGTGAAGTGGTTGGAGGTTTGGGACCACGCGAAGTGGTTGGAGGTTTGGGACCACGCGAAGTGGTTGGAGGTTTGGGACCACGCGAAGTGGTTGGAGGTTTGGGACCACGAGAAGTGGTTGGAGGTTTGGGACCACAAGAAGTGGTTGGAGGTTTGGGACCACGAGAAGTGGTTGGAGGTTTGGGACCACGAGAAGTGGTTGGAGGTTTGGGACCACGTGAAGTGGTTGGAGGTTTGGGACCACGAGAAGTGGTTGGAGTTGGGGACCACAACTTCTCAGTGGCTAACGCTGCTGACAAGTTGGGGGTGGTTTGACCGCCAAGAGGGGAGAGAGAGTTAGTTGCGAACTTGCGAGGCATGGGCAGACTGTTAGGGGAGGTTGGAGGTCTGTGGGGGTTGTCTCCAGTAGTGTGTAACCTCTCGGATTCCCGTTCGAGGCATAGGCCGGGTTTTAGGCGCGTTCCATCTATCTGTACTATATTATTTCCTGACCGCCAAAATGTAATCCATTAGTACTTATGTCGTGAATCATTACGCGCATCATCGGTTCATATAAAATCGTCACGACATAAAATGGTGGAGGTGCTGGGATTATTTAAGCATAACAGGGCTTGAATAGAAGAATCCCGGCAAGTTGTGCTGGATTATATATTGGCGGTCGTGCAGAAAGTTTGAAATACCCACTGAACAGTATGATGCCCACATTGTGCAAATACGCGCCTTGATTTGATACCCTTTACCAAATTTTTTTTTCGGAAGGTAAGTTTACAACAATATTGCAAGAAATATTTAATTTTGATGAAATTCGTTAAGTGTTTTTTAAGTGCTTAAGCTGTATTGCTTTGAAATAAAACTAATAAATATATCGAATACCTACATTTACCTTATGAATGTTTTGTTGCCCTAAACCTACAAGCGAAGCAATAAAATCTAATAACGACACCGCCTTGTTTTATTTCGCGTATTATCCGTGTTTTTTTTGCGTTTAATTTCTACATTTATTACGTTTGTAAATTTTTTTACTACATTTATTACGTTTGTACCCATTTTTATGTAATTATTTAAGGTACGGCTTTATGTGCATTAAACGTTTTGACGTAATTTTAAGACGGTAATAAAGTAATGGCCAAGTTGGTCTGACTTTGTTGCTGTGGGAAAATTACGAATACCGGGCTCCTTTGCCTTTGCCTTTATATGCATTCTTTATAATCTGTGATTGTGTTACCGCGATATTCAACAAAAGTGAAAAATTTCTTTCGTTTGTAAAGTTAGTGACGGTAGATTGTTCAACTGCTAATTTATGGAATTTAAAGGAAGAATTGTATTTGATAATCTCTGAGCATGTGAAATAGTTGGTGGTCGCGCCAATACGTTATAGTGTTTAATAATTTTATTATTTTTGATGATTAAATGGACTGTATAAGGGATGGTAAATACGGCAAATTAGGGGAAAGAAAGGATAAACACGCACTGACCTTCTGGAGCGTAGAATATACTCCTCAAACTGAAGCGACGGCAAACAGCAGCGGGCCCGCTACTTCTCCAGATCCAGATCTTCAATTGTGACGAGAACCTCTCAAATCCACCTATCTGTAGTACTCGCGGAAGGCACGACACATTCAACAATTATAAAGAACACAATGTTCGGGGTTTACAGCGGTTTTGCGAAAAGTATTTGAACCGGAGCTCAAGGTCACCGATCGCGGAGCGGCAATAGGAGACTTGTTATTATTATGTTGGCCGCACTGAAGCCTGCGCGGGAGCGCGCTCTTTATGTTGGTAGTGCGTGCATAAGGATGGCGGGAAGGCTGGATTTTGGATTATCTACGTTAGATTATTGGCGTAACCATTTCCACCCGCCCTTAAAGGGTCACCTTTAATAGACAACCATAAGGCAGACTCTAATGCAAGCGCTCAATGCGCGGATCAATACAATGATACATAATTTAAATTATACATAAAATTTATTGACTAATTTCATAAGAATTAAACTATTAAATAATTATACAACTAGGTAAGCCCTAATTGCAAAGCGGGAATATGTAAAATTACCATTATTGCCTCGGAAGTGGACACAACCGGACGACAGGACGAAGATAAGTCCCTCTAGGCGTTCTTACAGTAACCACGCGCACTACACCGTCCTTTGAAGGGTGAAGTTTTTCGACAATGGCTAATGGCCATGCTAGCGGCGGTACGTTATCACTCATAATAACTACGACTGTGCCCGGAGTTACGGGTTCAGATGGGGTATTCCATTTCTGTCGTACTTGAAGGCTGTGAAGATATTCCATCCTCCAACGGTTCCAAAAAGACTGAACCAATTTGTCCAAGAGAGAATATCTATTAAGCAAATTGACAGGATCAGAATTCACTTCAGGCGCGGGAAGAGAAAATAAAGGTGCAGTATGCAAAAAATGACTTGGAGTTAGAGCTGAAGGCTCTGCGGGACCCGAGCTTAATACTGTCAGCGGTCGCGAGTTAAGTAAACATTCAATTTGTGTAAGGACGGTATTAAGTTCTTCGTACGAAAGTAGTTGCTGTCCGATGACTCTAAACAGATGCGTCTTAACAACTTTGACCATACTTTCCCAAGCACCTCCAAAATGCGGTGAGTTGGGACAAATAAACTTCCACGTGATTCGACTCTCAGCGTACTCTTGCTCCAGCCGTCTACGGTACTCGCCATTGAGAAATTTATAAAGCTCACGAAGGTACGAATCAGCTCCTTTGAAGTTGGTCCCGTTGTCCGAATACATGAACTGAACGGGACCCCTTCTGGAAAGGAAGCGCTTGAGCGCAGCTAAGAAACTGGCTGAGCTGAGATCTGTTGCTACCTCGATATGGACGGCCCGAGTAGTAAGGCATGTGAATATGCATAAATATGCCTTCTGGCTGCGTACACCACGACGCCGCACGGGAGTATATGAAATAGGACCGGCGTAATCACAGCCCGTGTGTGTAAAAGCCTTAACGACCTGGCGTGTGCGAGATTCGCGTAAATCAGCCATAAGTGGGTGAATTGAACGTGGTTTAAGCCGAAAACAAACATTGCACATGTGGACTCTTTGTCTCACAATGCGACGTGCGGACAGAATCCAAAATTTTTGGCGAAGCAACGACAATAATAATTCTGGACCGGCGTGTAAATATTTAACGTGATAATAATCGATGATCATGTTCACTACATGATCATTGCGCGGTAGTATAACTGGATGTTTATGTGCATAATGTAGCAAAGAGTTAGTAAGACGACCACCGACACGGATCAGACCGCTATCAATGAACGGCGTCAATCGATTAAAAGTAGAGGAACCTTTTTTATTATTTAAAATATAAAAGTATTCTTCCGAGAAATACTTATACTGGAGGGCGCATAGTATTTTATTCTCTGCAAAGTCAATATCATCGGCAGTCACTGCATTAGTGCTGCGGCGGGGTAATAACTTTAAAAACCTATAAACGTATGCAGTTATACGAAGAAGTTTACTCCATGAGGAGATGCGAAGCGCGAGCTCATATAAAACACTATGCTTTATAGGCGTACAAACAGTGTGAGCTAGAAGTTTTTGCTCTGGTATGTCTACAATAGACTGATCGTCTAAATTACAAAGAGGCCACAGCGATGGCTCTAAAGAGGCCCACGGAGGACCGTGAAGCCACAGAGGATGTGAAACTAATTTCATGGGTGTGACACCACGAGACAGAATATCTGCGGGGTTTTCGGTGCCCGCGACGTGGTAAAAGTGCTCCGACGAAATTTTTTCCGTGATTTTAACGACACGATTTGCGACAAAAGTTTGCCATCTGTGTGGTGAACTTTTAATCCAGTATAAAGCGACCTTAGAATCTATAAAGGCATATATCTTCATAGAGATATAACGGGAGTATTCATTGAATACTGAATGTAGCAGTCTCGACAGCAATACTGCACCACATAATTCGAGACGAGCTATAGAAATAGGCTTCGTCGGTGCGACCTTAGTTTTCGCGCAAACCAAATGTACGTTTCTAGTACTAGCGGTACTTGCGTGTAAATAGACCACTGCACCGTACGCCTTTTCACTCGCGTCCGAAAACCCTAAAAGTGTGACTTTACAGTCCTCCGTCACACCGACGTGTCGTGGAATACGAAATTCATTAAGAACCGGTAGTTCAGCGCAGAACTGCTTCCACATCTTAATGATGGGGAGCGGCGGTACATCGTCCCAATCTAAATTAAGCTGCCACAGTTGCTTAATTAACAGCTTAGCGTAAACGACTGTGGGGGCTACAAAACCCATGATGTCCCACAAACGGGCAACAGTCGACAAGATGGAGCGCTTAGTGCACGTCACATCAGCGGGAACGGTGATTTTATAATAAAAGGTGTCTGTTGCGGTAGACCAATGCATGCCTAATATTTTATGCTGCATGGTTTTATCGAATTCGAACTCAGTTTGAAGTTTGAACGAATCAGGGAGACTATCTAAAACAAGCTGAGAATTGCTGTTCCACTTGACAAGATCCCACTGTGCGCCTTTGAATAGGTTAACTAGCTGCTGAGAAGCAGCTACGGATTTAGCTTCGCTAGGAAGGGAGAAGGCGATGTCATCCATATAAAGCGATGAAAGAGCGATAATAGTGGCTAATGGATATTTTGTCCCATCATCGTCGATAAGTTGTTTCACCGTGCGTAATGCGTGGTACGGACTAGACGATAAACCGAAGCATACGCGCTTAAACTGGTACAACACAAGTGGATCCTGCGGTCGAAAGCGATACAAAAAGCACTGAAAACGACGATCTTCCTCGCGTACAATTATCTGCAAAAATTGCTGGCGACAATCGGCTGTCATTGCGACAGGGTACAAGCGGAAGTTTAAAATAATTTTAAATAAATCACCCTGTAAATTTGGACCCGAGTGTAAAAGATCGTTCAGTGATCGCCCAGAGCTAGTTTTACAACTTGCGTCTAAGACTATGCGCAGGCGAGTGGACGTCTTATCCTCGCGGACAACACCATGATGCGGTATAACGTAAATAGGAGCGGGATCAGTATTATCATAATGAGGTGCGGGAGAAATATAATCCTTGGACAAGTAATCCTTAATGACGTCATCGTACGCAACTCTTAATTTGGGTGAAGATTCTAACTTCCTTTCGAGACACATGAAACGTCGACGAGCTACTTCATAAGAATTGCCAAGAGAATAAATGTCATCATTAAATGGCAGGGCGACAATGTATCTGCCACTAACATGATCGCGGAACGTGGTAGATTTATAAAATTCTTCGCATTCAACATCGGCAGTACGTTGAATGGGCGGCGCGAGAGGAAACTCTTCAAGTTCCCAAAAACGCTTGACTAAACTGTCAAGGGCAGCAGGCTCTTGGACTACACAACATGTCAAAGTGTGATGTGTGTTACGCGTGGGTGCAGAACCCATAACAACGTATCCCAACACAGTACGCAACGCCACGGGTGTCGAACCGTCGTGAGGAGCATGAACTAAATCGGGACACAGCAAATGTGGAAAGACTGATGCGCCTATCAAAGCATCTATCTTGGTTGGAACAGCGTAACTCTCGTCAGCAAGCGGCAATCCGGTTAAGTGCGATAAGACTGAAGTATCTACTACAGCGGTGGGCAACAAGTCAGTAATCTGATCGACAACAAACGGCGAAATATCGAAATTAATGTTTTCGTCAAAGCGAGAATAAAATTTTAAATTAACTGATTTTGTATTAACTAATTTTTCAGCTCCACCGAACCCCTTAGGGTAATTCATCAACTCGTCCCACATACCTACGGCCCATTTGGGACGAGTTGAACAAAATCAAAATAAATAATATTTTCGTTGTGCAACTCGTCCCATCTCAATATTAAATTGAGGAAAGATACAATTAGTAGCAAAAGTGTTAGCATGGAAAAAATAAAAACGGGTTTGTTAGAAAATCTTTCATGATCACAACCATACTTATAAAAAATCATAAAATTTTAAATAATTTAAGAATAAAAAATATATACGGAAATGTTTAGTTTTAGTTCTAATAGGTAATTTTTAGGAGTTGTTATGAGTAGGTACATTCGATATAACTAAAATCACGTTTCTAAAATCAGTCATACAATTTATTTAAAAATAACAAATTCTACTTGTTTAATTTCTGACTGTCATAGATGATAGAATAATTAACAATAAAAAAATCAACAATTGTGAAAGATACATTTCACAACTACAACTAAAAGTATAAGTCTTTCTAAGATGTATCACATAGTAATGTAATTTAAAATTGAAAATAATTATTAAAAGTTGCTAAGATTTATAATATTTTTTTGTACATCAGTCTTACTATATACTTAACCTTAAAATTACAAATTTTTTCTTCTTTTAAATTAATGGCGATCGCAGATTATGCATTGCGCCAACATTAAGTGAAAATGTACATACATAAAGTAACCGACAATTGTACGATAGATTTAGTTTAAGATGGAGTCTCTCAACATGTGTTTTTGCAACAAGAACTCTCGGGAGAAACTCCTAAAATGACAATAATTCTACACACATTTCTACAGTAATTTCAGAATTCCCGAGATCTTTTAATATTTCCACAATAAAATAACAATTTCTTGGGTTTCTCTTTTCAAAAATGCTTTTTCAGGAAGCCACGTCTCAACAAAGTAATTGCTGAATTTCGGAACCTATCCTTTGCTTGGACTACGAGACAATATGCAGGAAACCATCGGCCATTACATAACGAGGTAGATGTGCTAAAACAGTTTTGGATATGTTTTTCACGAACTGCAATATATGTATTCCAATTTATTTTTTTTGCTTTGCTCCACAACCTTTTTACTTCAAAAGTAACCGACATAATCATTGTTTAATTTCGTCAACTGAAACCCATAAATCTTTACCTTGGTCAAAGGTAGATAGTACCTAAATAATAACTAAACCTGGATTGCCAACTCCCTTATACTAATAAATGTAGTTGTATGATAAATAATTTGTTGAGTTATTCATCTATGCTTTAGTATACCTTCTGAAAATAATTAAATAATATCGTGTGTGAATTAAATTAAAAAACAATTATATTGATTATTTTAATTTAAAAAAAAATATACTTCGTCTTTCTATGACAAAAAAAAACAATCTAAAAAGATATATTTTATGTGGGTATTTTCGTACTCACTGTACAATGTGTTGATAAAGGTTAAATTTCTATACAGAAATTAGCTTGGGACGAATTGCAGAACAGATTTTTTATTATTTTTGGTTTTCTTCAACTCGTCCCAAATGGGCCGTAGGTATGTGGGACCAGATGACGAAGTACCCACCCCTTAACTAAAGTACGTTCGATATCTTCAAGTTTAAAACCTAATTTATCACAACATTCCTTCCTAATAAAGTTACTCTGTGACGCGGAGTCTAACAGAACGCGAATAATATGTCGGTTGCCAGCGTAATCATAAGCGACAACTTGCGCAGTTGACAATAATATTGTCGATTGTTTATTATTAAAAACAGGTGTAATATTCGTGCGCTTAGTGGTAGCACACAAAGCTATGTCCGATCGCACTGTCGCCGTGGGTGAGAGATGCGCGGGTGCGGAGGAAACGTCTGCAAGATGCGCTTGCGCAGGCAACGGTAGTTGCTGCGATGACGCTGAAGGTGCAGGTTGCGGGAGCGAGGCGCGCGCGGCCGAGTTACTAGACTCGTGCGAACGCTTGAAATGTAACAGCGTATGGTGTTTTTGTTTACACACTCGACAGCTCGAAGTCGATGAGCAATTAGATACCCGATGTTTCAAGCTAAGACAGTTGACACACGCATTGCTATCCTTCACGCGCCTAAAACGTTCTTCGGGAGTTAATTTATTAAAATCAGGGCATTTAAATAAATGCTGATGCGAAATATTTGCGCAAAGACATTTAACAAACGAATCAGCCGTAGTAGTATTAACGTAAGTTTGGTACTTTGGCGGCGGGTCTTTATTAACAGTACGAACATTTTGACGACTACTAGAAGAGGCAATGGAAGCGGACGTAGTTTGAGAACGCTCCAGAACCTTTGCGCGAATTTTAATGAATTCGATTAAGTCGTCTAACGTGGGTACTTTTGAACTATGACTAAACTCAAAAGCGCGGACAGTATCTGCGTCTATTTTCTTAAGCGCGATATGAAGTAAAATAAAATCAGTGAGGTTATCTAATTTAAGATTATATAAAGCGCGTACTGCACTTACAAAACTATCAGAAAATAAATTAAAGTTGTTAGCGGAAGCGGATTGTAATGACTTAAATTCAAATATTTGATTTAAATACGCAGAAGCGAGCATACGTTTGTCTTCATATTTGTCTATGAGCGATTGAAATAGTAATTTATAATTTTCAGCGCACGGTGATATTCCGGCACACACTGACTGAGCCTTGCCTGACAATTTGCCTAAAAGATAATATATTTTTTCGGCATCCGTGAGCGATGGATTATCGTGAATTGTAGACTTGAAGCTAGCGTAGAATAAAGGCCATGAGCGTATGTCACCATTGAATGTCATTAGTTCAATGGGAGGTAAGGAAGGTCTCGTTTTCACGGGAGCAATTTCTCGTGGAGACGTTGTCTGCAAGTATTCAGATCGAAGTCGCTTGATTCTGTTATACAAGGATTCGAACGCGATGAGACTTTGAAACTCAGGTTTAGCGGAAGGCGTTGATTTTAATAGACGTAAGTTATATTCATCTAACACTTGCTTGAACTCATTACGCAGTGTTTCAATGTTGGAGGATTGATCGAGAAAACTTTCCCTCGTCGTCTCGTCCGACTGACACTTCGAAGTTAAATCGTAAATATTTTGTATTATTTGAAAAAATGCTTCCCGCTTTGCAGTTAACAAAACAAGGTCAGAGTCGACACATTCCTCGTAATCGGAAGCATCACTACCACCAGGCTGTTGTTTTTTAAGCGGCATTGTAATTTATTGACAAATACGATATCAAACGTTAAAATATTTGACGAGATTTTAAATAGGTCAATGACCGAGATTTTAAGCAGGTCAATGACTTGAACAATATTTTTTTTTTTTGTATGTTGGGAGGTAGATTGAGAATGTTTATAAAATTCGTGAAATAAGTAAATAATTTGAAAAAATGCTTTATATATGATTCGAAAGAATATTAGATTAATAAATACGTAACTCGATGTTACAGCGGTTGAATTTATAAGGTATTTTTACGGAAATCAAGTGTGACGCAATGTCACGCGGTTCACAAATACACAAATTACCTTATTAAACGTAATTTTGTGTCACTTATTAGAGCCTCAAGTATTCTAATAAGGGCGGTTGGAAGAATCCAGCGAGAATGGACCACAAATGGTCGCGCCAATACGTTATAGTGTTTAATAATTTTATTATTTTTGATGATTAAATGGACTGTATAAGGGATGGTAAATACGGCAAATTAGGGGAAAGAAAGGATAAACACGCACTGACCTTCTGGAGCGTAGAATATACTCCTCAAACTGAAGCGACGGCAAACAGCAGCGGGCCCGCTACTTCTCCAGATCCAGATCTTCAATTGTGACGAGAACCTCTCAAATCCACCTATCTGTAGTACTCGCGGAAGGCACGACACATTCAACAATTATAAAGAACACAATGTTCGGGGTTTACAGCGGTTTTGCGAAAAGTATTTGAACCGGAGCTCAAGGTCACCGATCGCGGAGCGGCAATAGGAGACTTGTTATTATTATGTTGGCCGCACTGAAGCCTGCGCGGGAGCGCGCTCTTTATGTTGGTAGTGCGTGCATAAGGATGGCGGGAAGGCTGGATTTTGGATTATCTACGTTAGATTATTGGCGTAACCAGTTGGTGTTTAGATATTTATGCCGCTACAGTTGTGAAATATAAATTTCTGGAAGGAACAACCATCGTTGCAAACTTGAAACAACGTCGAAGGAGTGTATTACTAAGTAGAACATTTAAAACAAGAACAATGTTTTCAAAGGACAAGAGTGTAATAATAAATATTTCATCGGATGTGAAGATGTGATTATGTCGCAAACTGAAATGAAGGACTTGAACAAACATTCGTCGTGATCTCATAGTTAGTCCTGTGTGGCACGTATAGGAGCATTAGCCCAGATGCGACGGGTCGAGGGTTCGGGTCCCGTCTCACCACTTGTCATGACGAGAGGATGTTTTTTTGTTTCTATTTAACAGTTACAATTTACGCCAAGTGAAAATATAAACTTAACCAATAGCTTGTTTTTTATTCTAATGAGTTCCTTTAAATATAAGGTTTTGGATATATAAAAAATGTGATAGTAAATTTTGTTGAGATTCTTTCTATTAAAGTTTGCATTTAAAAAAAAAAAACAAACACGTATTTTTTTTCCCCCCCTAATTTGTTTTAAAATATTTCTTGTTTGTGATAGACAAAGCCAGTAGAGTGAAACTTCCAACCTTGCCGATTTATATGGCGATTGGAAACAAAAGGAGACAAGCACTGGTACGCTACCCTTTAGTCCTTCCTCTGAGCGCTACCTACTAATCTTTATTTTTTTTAAAGTTACAATTTTGTAATGTCAATGCAATAGGATGATGTGGTAGGGCTTTTGACGATTTAAAAGTACTTAGCAAAGTCCATTTAAATAAGAACTTTTTCATTTCATTTTCATTTCATTTCATTTCATTTTCATTTCATTTCATTTCATTTCATTTCATGTCCGTAAAGTTGTCGAAAATGATGAAAGCTACTGAAATAGATATTTTTAAATATATTTATTTTGTGATAATTAATTTAATCATACTCGTTTTAAAGATGATACAGGAGATAAAGATATAGTAAGTATATGCACCAGGAGTTTTTTGTTGTTGATGTTCTTGTAATTGCAAACTTCAAGTTAATAACGAAGTTTTTTTTCGGCCGGGGAGGTTCTGGACATAGCGGATAGTCCAGAGATGTCGTCTAGCTAGAGGTTATAAGGGAATGGAAGAGTATGACCACAAAGTAATCCTACAGAGTGAGAACTTCATGCAGCCACGCTGCGATGGGGGCGCTACTGCCAGGCGTGGGGTGCATGTGTGTGGCAGGGCACGCACCGCTTGTCGCGTGCGGGCCAAATGCGGTTTGGGCTGGCTCGGCGTGTGCCCCAAGTCAGGGCTCGCTCGGTCGTCGTTCGTTGCGCTTCGTGTTTAATATTGCTTATTTCAAAGGGCATGTGTTGGCGCCGATTTCGGGAAGTGCAGTGGGTGCCTCGCACACGTTGTGGTAGTAGTACGTTGGGTTTATACTTTTTGAGGTTGACTATTATTGTTGTAGCCGAATTATACGTATGTATAGGTATGTTCGTGTGCGAGCAATTGAATAATTAGGTATGTGTATGTGGCTTGTTTCTCAACTGGCGACTCTGGAGCTCGCGGCCGTGCGTGTTTTTGGCGCCTTCTGATTGTCTCTATTTTTTTGTCCGCGGCTCTCTTCGATTCTGGGTATCGGACATTAACGTGACTGCGGGACGTTTGGCCGCCTGGTTTAGCGTTACACCTACTGGATCGTATATAGGATTGTGGATTTGATATGCCATGCGAGTGCTTTCCAATGGATTATTTAGGGGAACTTTGTCGGATAAGGAATTTATCGTTCTGTAGGAATACATAGTCGACTATTGAAAGATAGAAAGCTGCAAAGTTATGTTGTTAAAGGTGGGTGCACTGTAAAAAAAAAAAAAATGTGGAGATCTGATCGGTGCCTATATTTTGTTTATATAATTTGATGCTCCTGTGCCAGGCCTCAGCGTCGGCAAATACTTTGATCGTTCCTTGGAAGCCTTTGCTTTGTGAACCTTGTAGGGTTTATTTATTACTCTGTGGTATGACAGTACGATAAGACATGTTTGCGTGTGTGCCATGAGTTGGCCGGTGTGTGTTAAGGGTCATCTTTGGTAGAATGGGAGATCTTGATGGTCGGTCTTATATCAAAATAGTGACTTGTAGTCTCATGTGTAGAGTCGCATGTGTGGAGTCTCACGTGTGGACTCTCATGTGTATCTCATGTGTGTCGCGTGTGTCGTCACATGTGTGGAGTCTCACGTGTGGACTCTCATGTGTATCTCATGTGTGTCGCGTGTGTCGTCACATGTGTGGAGTCTCGCGTTTTTGGTCACATGTGTGGAGTCTCATGTGTGATGTCTCATGAATGGAGTCTCGAGTGTGGATTCACATGTGTGGAGTCTCGCGCGTGTAGTCACATGTCTCAGATTTATGTGTGGAGTCTCATGTGTATGGTCCCATGTGTGAGTCCCATGTGTGGAGTCGCATGTGTGGAGTCACATGTGTGGAGCCACATGTGTGGAGTCTCGTGTGAAGAGTCTCGTGTGAAGAGTCTCGTGTGAAGAGTCTCGTTTGAAGAGTCTCGTGTGAAGAGTCTCGTGTGAAGAGTCTCCTGTGAAGAGTCTCCTGTGAAGAGTCTCGTGTGAAGAGTCTCCTGTGAAGAGTCTCCTGTGAAGAGTCTCCTGTGAAGAGTCTCCTGTGAAGAGTCTCGTGTGAAGAGTCTCGTGTGAAGAGTCTCGTGTGAAGAGTCTCGTGTGAAGAGTCTCGTGTGAAGAGTCTCCTGTGAAGAGTCTCCTGTGAAGAGTCTCCTGTGAAGAGTCTCCTGTGAAGAGTCTCCTGTGAAGTCTCCTGTGAAGAGTCTCCTGTGAAGAGTCTCCTGTGAAGAGTCTCCTGTGAAGAGTCTCCTGTGAAGAGTCTCAAAAGGAGTTGACGCGTTAACAGATTTACTGCAGTATTTTGCTATGAGAGCACAAGCGATTTTGATCTTATGGACGCTCAAGCACATGTGTCCGCGATAGTACCAGTCAGAAGTTGAGGTTGAGGTCCATTGTTCGTCGCCCCAGTGATAATGAGTAAGAATAAGTTGTTATGTGGACTCGAGTAATGCTCTAATGGTCGTACATGCACAGGGCGCGTTTAGCTCTGGCGCAGGTCATGATGTATCAAGCAGTGTGTAGTCAGAGGGCGATAATAGGTGCGCTTAGTTATACGGTGTCGAAAGTGCGTGAGTGTGAGCGATTGTGAGGTAATTATTCAAGCATGTGAGAAAATTCGGTCTCCGCATGAATACAGACAAAACAAAATTTATTAGCAAAGACATCACCGTAGACCACATTAAAGTCAAAAATCAAAGCATCAAACGAGTGGATAAGTATGTCTATCTGGGCCAGATTATCACTCTGAATAAGTCTGGGCAGGCAGAAGAGATCGATCGACGGATAGGATGGGCTGCATTTAGCAAACTCTCTGAAATCTTTAAGAGTAAGATGCCAATGACACTGAAACGTCGAGCGTATATACAGTGTGTCCAACCTGTCCTGACGTATGGACCTGAGACCTGGACGCTCACGAGAGAGTCAGTCCAAAAGTTGCAGGTCACTGAAAGGAAAATGGAGCGTGCTATGTTAGGTATAACACTTAGAAAACCGGATGAGAAATACGGAAATCCGTAGACGAACTGGAATACCTGACGTAGTTAGCTCCGTTACAAGGAAGAAGTGGGAATGGGCTGGACACGTGTGTCGCAGGACAGATGGAAGATGGGGGAAAAGGGTGCTGGAGTGGACACCAACGAGATGGAGTGACGACATCAAGAAGATGGCGGGAAAACACTGGATGAGAAGGGCGTGCGAATGAGGAGACCTATGCCCAGCAGTGGGTGAAAATGGGTTAATAAGAAAAAGAAGAAGTGAGAAAATTGCTTAACGGACTCTTCATCTGCTGGCAATACGGTAACCAACTTGTTCTTTCGCCGCCGGGAGTGTCGTGGAGTTCCACGAATTACAAATTTCCTGTGAGTGGTTGTTATTTCTTCAGTAGTAAAATTGTATTTATGAAATGGCAACACTGTAATATAGTTTCGTTATCTATGATAAGTTTTCGTTATCTGTGGTCGGCTCTGACAGACACAGTTCGAGCGGGAACTTGGCGCGAGCAAGTCGCGTGGGGATAATAGTTTTCGTTATCTGTGGTCTGCTTAGACAGACACAGTTCGAGCAAAACGTAGTGATTATATACTCTTTGGTTCGAGCGGGAACGTGGCGCGAGCAAGTCGAGTGCAGATAATAGTTTTCCTAAGTCAGGCACAGTTCGAGCGGGAACGTGGCATGAACAAGTCGAGTGTGCGGGTAGGACGAACGAACGGAGAGTTGCAGTGTGACACGGATGAAGGATAATGGTAAGTCCTGATGGCCTAGTTAAGAGATAGTTAAAGCTCATGAATTATGGTCTTTCTAGTGCGTGATATATACAATGTTCTCGGTGGTCTAATGCGTAGAACGGGAATAGCCGAGAGGGAGTAGTGAATTCGTACGCGCGGTTGACGTAGTGGACGCACTACGTGTCGTTAGGATAGGATAAGGCGATGTTGACGCCGGCGTGGCGGACGCGCTACGTTGTTGGATGTTTGGGACCACGTGAAGTGGTTGGAGGTTTGGGACCACGTGAAGTGGTTGGAGGTTTGGGACCACGCGAAGTGGTTGGAGGTTTGGGACCACGCGAAGTGGTTGGAGGTTTGGGACCACGCGAAGTGGTTGGAGGTTTGGGACCACGAGAAGTGGTTGGAGGTTTGGGACCACGAGAAGTGGTTGGAGGTTTGGGACCACGAGAAGTGGTTGGAGGTTTGGGACCACGAGAAGTGGTTGGAGGTTTGGGACCACGTGAAGTGGTTGGAGGTTTGGGACCACGAGAAGTGGTTGGAGTTGGGGACCACAACTTCTCAGTGGCTAACGCTGCTGACAAGTTGGGGGTGGTTTGACCGCCAAGAGGGGAGAGAGAGTTAGTTGCGAACTTGCGAGGCATGGGCAGACTGTTAGGGGAGGTTGGAGGTCTGTGGGGGTTGTCTCCAGTAGTGTGTAACCTCTCGGATTCCCGTTCGAGGCATAGGCCGGGTTTTAGGCGCGTTCCATCTATCTGTACTATATTATTTCCTGACCGCCAAAATGTAATCCATTAGTACTTATGTCGTGAATCATTACGCGCATCATCGGTTCATATAAAATCGTCACGACAAAGACATCGATGTCAATTAAATAGGCATTATAAGGGATAACTCAAAAACTACTCATCATATGTCGATCAAATTTAAATGGGACCACATGACAAGCACCAAATTCCAAAGATCGAAAGATTCTTCATCATCAGTAAAGGGCTTACACCCATCTGCCAGAATTTCATTTTCCATAATTTCATCTGCTATAATGGTCAACAGACATTATATTGTTTCTCATAATTTCATATGTCATACTCATTGTTTACTATATTAGTCACGTGCTAGAAACTTTGTTTCCCATAAAGTCAATTTCAATAACATCATTTTAAGCTGTAATTATCATATGCCATAGAAATTATATAAAATTATATATAGAAATATCATAAAATCGGTTTAAACTAAACAATCAATAGGTTTAGGTTTGGTTAGGTTAGAACATGAAAAACAACGCACGAGCCGAGCGAGCGAAGCGAGCGTGCCGCGGCAACGGCCGGCGAAATGCCAGAAAGCCAATCGCTGTTTAGGACAAAGGCGTTAGGTTAATTTTGTACTGAAATTTATTTAGTATGGCGTTGAAATATTTTGTTAAATAATATTATTGCAATTAATAAAATGGATAACTGAGAACTCGTATCATCATGGAATCTAATGTACGGGCAAACAAGAGTATGTCACATAACTTTTATGGTAACCAAACAATTCGGGCATATGAGTATTATTGCTTATATTTTTCTGGCAAACAATAGACAACCCTAGTAAACAGTTATAAGGTAACAAACATAAAGAACATACAGTCGAATTGAGAATCTCCTCCTTTTTTGAAGTCAGTTAAAAGCTTACCTATTTTAGTAGCGTTAAGAGCTCAATTAGTATGTTAGCACCACTAGTGGATAGAAGCGCTAACCACGTTTCCCATACTATTGTGTACTGCTGGTTACTCCATTCCACTCGATGGTAAACGGATGTAGAGAACAAATGTAAAAATCGGGAGCGGTCTCCCCTTGACTTTCTCGTATACCGGAAACGACTCAAAGTTTGATAGAAACCTTATATTTTGATGTCATACATGTATGTTAAATTTTGGTCACCCATCCGAGTACCGACCGCGCACTTCGTTGCTTAACTTTCGTGATCGACGGCTCAAAATTTGATAGAAATCTTATATTATGATATCATACACGTATGTTAAATTCGGTTGCAGTAAGTTGAAGTATACTCGAGTTATCGTGCTAACGCGCAGACACACACACACACACAGACATAATTCCAAAAAAAATATTTTTGGACTCAGGGAGGTCCAAAACGTGTAAATCCGTCAAAATCTCGAGGTCGAATTTTTTTACGATTACAAGACTTCCTCTATACTACGTACGAGAAAGTAAAAATAGTATGAGTCATGTAAGCACCACTCTAGGTCCCTCGCCTTTCTGACTTGCAAGGTACTTCTTCATGCTTCTTTTAAATGATCCAGGATGTCAAATCCCTTGTTATTGCAAAACCATGCACTCTAATCTAACAACGTTGGACATCGAAATTTCAGCTACACAAACTGTGCTCCTCACAAACTGTTCTCCGAACTTACAACCAAGTTGGAACTTGTCAAGGCTAGATTGAATAACCACTTCCAAGGTGAGCACGTCCCCTGTAACGTTACACAAACTGGTCAACTGTTTGTACAGGATTTGGAAACTTCGAATATTGCTTACGTAAGACGTGTCTAACTTTCTTAAGCGACGATAAGGATGACCTTGCCCATAGTAAGTGGAACATCCTAAATCTCCATAGCACACTTAGAAAACAAAAAATCGGGAGTGGTCTCCCCTTGACTTTCTCGTATACCGGAAACCACTCAGAAGTTGGTAGAAACCTTAATTTTTGATGTCGTACATGCATGTTAAATTTTGGTCACCCATCCGAGTAAAGACCGCGCTTTTGGTTGCTTACTTTCGTGATCGACAACTCAAAAGTTTTTTTTTTAAAAAATGAAATTATCTAAAAGCTGAATAACTTTTTAAGAAAATACCTCCATTAGTTTCCGAGCTAGGTCTTTTTTTATTTTGGTAAAACATATTTTCAAGATTTTCTACTTA
Source organism: Elophila nymphaeata (assembly GCA_955850985.1). Taxonomy (NCBI): domain Eukaryota; kingdom Metazoa; phylum Arthropoda; class Insecta; order Lepidoptera; family Crambidae; genus Elophila; species Elophila nymphaeata. The sequence goes on from OY039089.1 coordinate 1,752,633, forward strand.
CACTAAAATGCACAAATTTTGAAATGTTCTCATCCTGATTAATTTTGTTGTGTAACAAGTCTAGTTTCAGATATTTTTTCAAAATTTACGCTCTTATTGTTAACGCATGATGATTGTTCCAAAATTACATGTTAACACTAAACGCCCCTTAAGACCCTTAAGATCGGGCCGCGTAAGCCGCGTGGCGTGTCCGTGTGGTTGCTCGATGGTGTTTGGTCAAAAATTCATTCACAATGATGGCCTTGTGCAAAGGCGTATTGCAAAATCCAAGAACTTTCTTTTCACAAATCTGACCTTTTTCGTCGAATTTGCTCTCTTAAACGCCGCATAATGCTCAAATGATATTCTTTATTTACCGTTTGACCTTCCGGCAAGATTTCTGAGTGCACAACACGGGTAATTCGTCATCTGGTCCCACATACCTACGGCCCATTTGGGACGAGTTGAAGAAAACCAAAAATAATAAAAAATCTGTTCTGCAATTCGTCCCAAGCTAATTTCTGTATAGAAATTTAACCTTTAACAACACATTGTACAGTGAGTACGAAAATACCCACATAAAATATATCTTTTTAGACCGCGAAGACAAAGAAAACAGTCAACGTGACTTTGACTTTTGATAGACTTTGGCGTGTTTTTTTCGGTTTCGGTCTTGGTCTGAGGTTTCGGTTCAGTTGGAAGGCGCCACTCCGAAGCTTGTTGACTAGCTTGCATGTCAAACTTGTAAACCCACGTCTCGTCACCAGTACCTAACAATGCGTTTCATGAATGTTGGGTCAGAATTGACTCGTTCTAGCATGTCCTCAGCGACTCATGCGAATGAGTTTTTGGAAAACTTCACTACTAGAAAAAAAACACTGAAAAAAATCGACCTGCCTCAGGCGGGAATCGAACCCAGCATCTTCCGCAATCCAGGCGGCTGCTTTTTTCTAGAACTTATTAAAAATATTTACGCGTTTTTAAACGCACAAATTATTCCATAATGTAAGGTAGTTTCATCTTAACTGAGCGTCAAATATTTGCAAAAATATTTCGTTCGGATCTTAGAAGTGCAAATTTCAAAGATTTAATAAAACAATGTTTACCATAAAAACATAAGCACCAAGCACTGACAAATTTCGACAGCGAAAGCAGTGCCTCGGTTGCGTAGTGGTTAACGCAGCCGCCCGGATTGAGGAAGATGCTGGGTTCGATTCCCGCCTGAGGCAGGTCGACTGTTTTCAGTCTATTTATTCTAGTATTAAAAATATTTACGCGTTTGTAAACGCATAAATTATTCCATAGAAAAAAAATCTAAAAAGCTTTTATTTTAAATTTTGATTAAGATAAACGATAGATGTAAGTAAATCTCACGACAAGCTTTTATTGCTATTTAAAGTTTATTTTTCATTTTAGTGCATTTAAAATGAAATGAAATGAAAATGAAATGAAAATGAAAATGAAAATGAAATGAAATGAAAAAGCTCTTTATTTAAATGGACTTTGCTAAGTACTTTTAAATCGTCAAAAGCCCTACCACCATTTCGACGAAATAATTATTTTACTTAAATAATTATTATTATGCTGAGACGGAGAAGAAATGGCGAAAGAAACTCCGCAGCTTACAATTTCGTAATGATTTCAAAACATCATTACATGTCCATAGATATATCAATATGAATAAATTACAATTTTAAATGCGTAAATTTGGGCAGATTTTACTCCCACGCATTTGGATCATTTAAATAATCATTTAACTTGTAATAAGCTTTTTTATATAATTTAGATTTTACAGTTTTTTTAAATTTATTAATAGGCAAGTCTCTAATATTCTTCGGAAGCTTATTGTAAAAACGTATACATTGGCCCATAAAGGAATTGCTTATTCTGTGGAGACGAGTTTTATATACAACCAAATCGTGTTTCTTCCTAGTATTTACATTGTGCGTATGACATTTCTCGGAAAAATTCATAATATTTTTCTTAACATATAGTAAGTTTTCCAATATATATTGTGATGACACAGTTAGAATATTTATCTCCTTGAACTTTTCTCTGAGGGAGTCACGCGGACCTAGTTGATAGATTGCTCTAACAGCCCGTTTTTGCAGAACAAAGATGGTATTAATATCTGCAGCACTCCCCCAGAGAAGAATTCCATAAGACATTATGCTGTGAAAATAACTGAAATAAACCATTCTAGCAGTATCTATATCAGTTAGCCGCCTAATAGTTTTAACTGCATGTGCCGCAGAACTTAGTTTACCCGAAAGTTTTACAATATGTGGACCCCATTGCAATTTAGAGTCTAACATTACTCCTAAGAAAGTTGTTGTTTCCACAGGTTTCAATTCAACTCCATTTATTTGTACATTAGTTTCTACACGTCTCACATTCGGCGTAGTAAACTTAACTACTTTGGTTTTCTTTTCATTAAGCAACAAGTTATTAACATTAAACCAATAAACTACTTTTGCAAGTGCATTGTTAACTTCGTCATAATTATCTAATTTTCTATTTATTTTGAAAATCAAAGAAGTGTCATCCGCAAACAACACAATGTCATGATTGTCCCTTATGTAGTAAGGCAAGTCATTTATGTACACTAGAAAGAGAAATGGACCAAGAATTGAGCCCTGCGGAACACCTATTGTGACTAGAGAACCTGGAGATCTTTTACCATTTATATCAACTTTCTGTATTCTATTGCTCAGGTATGAAGTCATGAGGTTGAGAGCCTTGTTCCTAACGCCGTAATGGTGTAATTTCCTGACCAGAGTATCATGATTAACACAGTCAAAAGCTTTAGATAAATCACAGAAAACCCCAAGGGCGTCGCGTGATTCTTCCCAAGCAGCAAATACCTCCTTTAACAACTCAACTCCCGCATCAATGGTGGAGCGACCCCGAGTGAACCCGAATTGCTTTTGATGAAATATGTTGTATTTATTGAAATGCTTTAATAGTTGATTGAGCATTAGTCTTTCAAAGATCTTACTTAAAGTCGGTAGAATAGAAACAGGCCGAAAATTGGTGGAATCTGAGGTTTCGCCAGATTTAAATAACGGTATAATTTTACTATGTTTCATCAAGTCAGGAAATACACCAGAGTCAATACAATTGTTAAATACGACTACTAAATAAGGAGCTATTATAGTTATAATGGATGAGATTGTCCTGACTGACAGTCCCCAAAGATCCATAGATTTTTTCAGGTCTAGAGTTTTAAACGTATTTAAAATCTTTATAATTAACAGCTGTAAATTCAAAGTTACTATCACATGATGATACATTTTGTTTAAGCAGCTGTTCAGCTGAGGTGGAAGACGACTGAAGTGATTTAGTAGTCTGTATGGGAACATCTGAGAAAAACCTTTCAAATTCCATCGCGACTTCCAAATCAGCTTTAACATTTACATTATTAATCTTTAAGTTAATATTACGGAAGCGTGTTTGACTCCTACCAGTTTCACTGTTAATAATATTCCAGGTTTCTTTAATCTTATTTGTAGAATTCTTAATTTTGTTTTTTAAGTAAACTGACTTGGCAGTGGAACAGGCTCTTTTGAAAACTTTAGAGTAGTCTCTTACATAATTAACAAATACTGGATCAAAATTAAATGATTTTTGACCATACAAATCGTACAACTTATTCCTGCTATTGTAGATACCAGGCGTTGCCCATTCACTAAAGGTTAGATGATCACAGATCGTCTTTACTTTTGGCACAAAAGTGTTGGTAAATTCATCATTTATTAAATTAAATAAAGAACTGTATAGCTTATCCGGACAATCATTATAAGGCAAACATGGTAGCTTCACAATTAATTTCGATTTAAATTTTTCAATTCGGCTTGCATTTATAGGAATAAAACTTATTTTCGTTCTTTGCACTTCAACTTTTTTTCTAGGAAACGATGCTAATTGACCACAATGATCAGAGTGCAACATATTAATAATTGACTTTTGGCTAGGTTTTCGGTTAGTAAAAATATTGTCAATGCAAGTTGCACTTGTTTCAGTAATTCTTGTGGGTTCATAAAAAACGTAGTCCAAATCAAAGGACTTAAATAAATTTAAAAAATTACAAGTGATTGAGTTTGTCTCTAATATGTTAATATTAAAGTCTCCACAGATAACAATTATTTTACGACATTTACTGATTTTAAATAGGACATCTTCCATAATTTTTAAAAATTGTTCATTAGGGGCACATGGTGGTTTGTATACACTAATAACAATGAATTGTTCAAACTCTATACAAGCAATTTCAGTAACTCGCTCAACAGACATACTTACGAGGTCATTTCTTTCCTTACATATAATATTCTTTTTAGTAATTATTAATGAACCACCATGCAATATGATTTTTCTGCTGTACGAGCTGACAACATGGTGATTACTAAAATTAAACATGAGCTGATGGCTTTTTAGCCAGTGTTCTGTAACACACAATATATCAATATTATTACAATTCATAAATAGCTCCAATTCTAAATTTTTGCCTGACATCCCTTGAATATTTTGGTGGACAAGGTTGATAAAATTATTTTTAGAATTTTTATTCATTACAAGTGGGGAGGATAATTTATCTAAAACCTCAAAATTTGAGTCTAATATTTCATTATATTTAGTACTGCCAGAGTTAGTCTCTTTTGTCTCAAAATTTAATTTAAAGAATATGATGCATATTCCAAATTGTCATTACTTAATGTCAAATTTGACTGCCCAATAGAGGCAGAAGTTATAGCCAATGTTTTGGCTTGATTAAAAATAAAGTAACATAGCGATTTTGCTATTTGTTTTTTGTAATTATTACAAAGAAAATATTTATCCTTTGTCAAAAAAAAATTCTTAATAAAACCATTAAAATCAACAATGTCAAATTTTTTATCATAATTTGTCATTAAATGCAATTTCATATTGCATTTATATCTATAGTAATTTTCTGCATGAGTCAATGACCTACTGTAAGGCAGGGTAAATAGAATTATTTTTTTTACATTTAATTTGGAGAGGTCTTCAAAATACTTTTCTATAATCTTGGAATTAGCATTTCCACGTCTACCAATAAAAATAAGTATTGTACTATCAGGACTGTAAGTACCACAGATCACCCTCTGCAATATTTGAATATAATTGGCACCTGGCATACAAAAATTAGTAACAGGCTGTGCCATATACTGAAACATTGTTTGACCCATGTTTTTGCCTAACTCATCACTAAACATAATGATATTGTTTTGTTGTTTACTATTGTTCACTTGTGTCCCAGCTTCATCAAGATTTTTCTGTGAACAAATTTCGTTATCGACGAGTGAAACTACTTGATCTTGTGTATCATATAATATACTAGAAGGGTGCCCTTCGTTGTTGTAAATATCCTTATCTTGACATGAACATATTCGTTTTTTACTCAAAGATTCAAATCTCTCTGCATTATAATTACAAAAATCTTCCATGTCATTTGAAGCAAGTATTTGATAACTTAGTTGTTTTTGAGAAATAGTCTGTATGTTTTTTAACATACATTTTAATGACTCCTCAAGACTGTCAATTTTTGATTCTAATTGTTTACTATATTCTATGTAATTAGTAGTTGTTGTAACAGCCGTACTTTTAATATTATTAAATTTTTCTGATAATTTAATGTTTTTCAAATATTGCAATTTGTGTTTTTTAAAAGAATTATGTTGATTTATAATTCTTTTTGTCTTATTTATAAACTTACTAGCTTTTGCCCGCGACTTCGTCCGCGTGGAATAATTACTTTAGGAAGCATTTTTTTGTGTAGGTACTTATTATGCAAAAAACACACATACAAACTGCAGTGCACTACAGTAAATGGCATTTTTACAATCTACCATTTTATGTTTCTCCATCCTTTGCTACTTACTCGCAACCTTTCATCCCCACATGGGTCAATATTTCAAAAACGCTAGAACAATATTTGCGTTTCATGGTTTTATCTTCGGTAATGAGGAATCGTATAAAAATTTTCATCTCATATTTCAACCCCTTCATTCCCTTTTTCACAAAAAAGGTAAGTAGCTTTTATTCCATTTCGAGGTTTCGTCTATTTTTGTACCAAATTTCAATAAATTCGGTTCAGGTGCTAGGCGTGAAAGCGATTAAGCTAAAAAGTCACGTCCACCATCTTGGATCTCAAAATGGATGCTGTATTCTGAATCCTGACTCCGAATACAGCATCCATTTTGAGACCTCCAAAAACTACTAAACTGATACCCATATCAAGTTTAAAATTCGCGTCCGCCATCTTGGATAATAAAAATGGAACCCTGTAAACCACGAAAATGATATCCATATTAATAATAAGTTAAGTAGCATCCACCATCTTGGATCTAGAAATTGATGAAGTATTTGGAATCGCGACCCCCGAAAACTACGAAACTGATACCCAAATCGCTTTTATGTTAAAAGTCCCATCTGCCATCTTGGACCTCGACGTAGATGATAAAAAATCCCATCTGCCATCTTGATGATGTATTTGGAATCAGGACCCCCGAAAACCTCGAAAATGATGCCCATATTCCTATTAAGTTAAAAAGTCACGTCCGCCATCTTGGATCTCAAAATCGATGTTTTATTCGGAGTCAGAACCCCCAAAAATCTCGAAAATGATACCCATATCAATTTTACATTAAATAGTCGCAACCGCCATCTTGGATCTCGAAATAGATGTCGTATTCGGAATCGGGACCCCCGAAAACCACGAAAATTACACCCATATTGACATTTTGTCAAAAAGTCGCGTCCGCCATCTTGGATCTCGAAATAGATGTTTTATTCGTAATCCGGACCCCCAAAAACCACGAAAACGATACCCATATTGACATTTTGTCAAAAAGTCGCGTCCGCCATCTTGGATCTAATCGGGACCATATCGATATTATATTAAAAAGTCACAACCGCCATCTTGGATTGGATCTTTATTTCTTATCAAGTGTCTAAATTCAAAGTTTCATGGTTTTATCTTTAACCATGACGAACTTCCATACAAATTTTCATCCCCAATTTCATCCCCACACGGGTCTAAATTTCAAAAATCCTAGAACTAACATTTCTTTCTTTCTTATTAAGTCCCTAGTTTCAAAGTATCATGGTTTTATCTTTAACAATGACGAAGTCCCATACAAACTTTCATCCACTATTTCACCCCCATAAAGGTCAAAATTTAAAAAATCTTAGAACAAATATTTCTTTATGTCTTATTAAGTGCCTAAATTCAAAGTTTCATGGTTCTATCTTCAAAAATGACGAACTTCCATACAAACTTTCATCCCCTTTTTCAACCCATACAACCCTTTTTTTCGCAATAAAAAGTAGCCTATGTCCGTCCCCGAGATCTAATTTATATTTGTACCAATTTTCATCAAAATCGGTTCAGTGGTTTAGACGTGAAAGCTTAACAGACAGACAGACAGACAGACAGACAGACAGACAGAGTTACTTTCGCATTTATAATATTAGTAAGGATTAACACGTATGTATTTCTTCAGTTTCTTTGCACTACTAAAATAAGTTTTTGAATTATTAACGTTGGAACTACTTTCTATAAATGACTGTTCCTTGATGAAGCCGGGACTACATACCGTTAACTCATCAAACAGGCTTTGGTAATGTTTGTCTGTGGACAATTCTTTATTTTGTATTTCCAAATATTTTACATTATTATTTGCAAGACACAAGCTTATTTCTAACTCATTGATTTTACTCAATGCCTGTTCATGAGTATTACTACACTCAGTAAAGGATTTTATGGTGTCCTGCATGTGGTTGCATTGTTCAAGGGCAACCTCATACTTAATATGCAGCTCGGATAGTTCACACTTTAATTGTTTGTTTTTTTCCAATATTTTAACAATTTCAAATTCACTGTCCTCCCGTTCTTGCATTAGCCGTTCACTTAGGTGTCTAGATGTTTTCAAGTCCAAAAGACATTGTTTGAGCTTCATATCTGTGTCCTTAGCAGTGGCCTTACGGGTCATCATTGTGGATATATGAGCCTTACTGTTTGGCTAATGAATACACTGAAAAGTATAAAAAGCAGTGTCAGAATAAAATAAACAAAACAACAAAATAATGTTATACTTGTAGTCAACACTTAGTATTTTAAATGTAAAGTGTCAGTAGTAGGTGTGTGTCTGCGGTTTCAACAGTCACCGTCAACTTTACTTCCACTATTTGTCAAGCAAAGAGAGATTACATGAACCCAAATGTATGTGACTTGACGTTACTCACAGAAGCTGTGAGTTCTGTGGAGTGATTGTATGTGAATTATAGTAATTTGCAGAAACAAATAAATCTTTTAAGACCAATACTATCTATCTTAACAATTCTTTATATGTTCCTGGAAGCACTTTTAATGAGTCTGTAATATTATACTAATGTACTCTTTAGTGTGCAAAACAATTGGTTAAAGCCAATAAAAAAAAACATTTAATATTTTAAACAATCTTTCCAATGTAGGATGTAGGTATCTTTGAAATAAAATTTACTTAATTTATTGCTAAGTGCATAGGAACTTTGAGAAATAGATAGTATTAGTGATTGATATTTAAGAAAATAATACTCCCCCGGTAAAAACTTGCAGCCGTTGTACTTATTTACAACTTTCTCCAGTTTGAAAGATAGACCAGTAACATCGAGTTTTTGTGATAAGCTATTTTTGACTGATTAAGACTTGTCTCTGGTTCACTGATATTTCCACTGTTTGTTATTCACATTAGCACTTGAATTTAGTAGTTTAATATATAAAAGACATCATTTAAATATTTTATTTCGATAAAACTTTTATCAGCTGTTTCAAAAACATCCAGCTAACAGTGTTGCCAGAGCAAAAAAAAAAAAAAAAAAAACTAAACTAAAACTAAATTTAATTTAAAATAAAAACTTTTTTAGAAATATTTTTTCTAGTTAATTTGTTTTTACTTTTTAGTCAATATTCGTATTATTCTTTGTAAACCCTTTTACTTGACACCCATATTGTAGAAATGCATTAAAAATAACTATTCCGCCATCTTGGATGGTCCGCCATGTTGGATTTAGAATGATGTCACACAGCTTATTGTGTATTGTGATCAAAACTAAACGTGTATACAAAATTTCAGCTCAATCGGTTGAAGAAATCTGCTTTAAAATAGAGTTGCAAGAATCCATTCGAACAAACATAGATTGCAAGTCAAATAAAAGCTTTTTAAAAGAGGTAATATGGCTCCGAGATGATAAGTATGCGACTACCTTTACATTTGAACTCTAACATCTAATCAAGACGCTTCTGCAAAACGTTGGGCGTCACAAAACTCTACTCTTACGTTCAAGCCCTAATCCTTGGCTTTTGAGAAACTTTATGATTTACATGTAAAACTTAACCCAATGAAGAGTAAACTTGAGTGATTAAACAGTAGGTGAACTCCACTTGGGCTGATTGGAAATTTTATAACCAATCAATGAGATTGGCTGTAAAACTGATTTGTTAAGTGTTTCAATGTTGAGGATGAAGGTGCGAGCGAAACTAATAAAACGAATTAAGAACTGGATTCTAATAATGATTTATTTTTTTTGCCTGACTATGGCAAAGCCAAAAGAAGAGTTATGATTTTAGCAGTCTATGTACGATTGTACGAGTATTTACGCATGTACAGTCAACAGCACGTCGGGCTATACAAAACTGTCAATTTTCTCCAAACGATTTTCAACCTAAGGCTATTCAATATAAAGTGCATAATCGATTGGGAAAATTTGACAGCTTGTGGTAACCCAACGTGCTGTTGTCTGTACCTCCGTAGCACATAAATTATTCATCCGATTTTTATGACTATGCTATCAATCATGTAACATAGGCTACATTTTAACCAGCTTTATTTATTTATTTATTTTATTTATATATTTATTTTTCAATGGAAACATACATATTTTGTACCCTAATAAAGATTTTACGGTAGATAATTCAAATTACAATAAAGTTTCCAGCTTTAACAATAGGAGTCGATTTGACTTTGTAAACCCAGATTTTAACCATATTAATGTTTTTCCTTTTTTCTGTAGTCGGATAACAGTGTTTCAAACTTAACTTACACTGATTTACGCACATTAGTGGTTACAGTGATTATTACACTAACCCCTAAAATTATGAACTAAGGTATTGAAGCAGAGTGTAGGTTCCGTCACGTAACGGAAGGTTAGGGAGCAAGAGACTAACTGTAGTGAGTACCTAACAAATGAAAAAGAGTCAAGTGTGAAGCAAATTTATTAAATTAATAGGACACGTCCGGGACTATCGAAATTAAAAGACAGTGGGGCCAAGCAGAAGAAGGTACAGAGACGCAGGGCTCCAGAGGGTTGGCACCCAAAGTGGGGCGCCAGACGGCCGACAATTACAAAAAAACCTACTCCTCAATTTTTACTGTCCATATCACGTATGAATTTACGAGCATAAATTACTACACTGGTTATCGTTAAGACGGCTCGGATACGTTATAATTTATATGGGACGACGCGCTGTTAATGTCACTTTATGAAAATGGATGGGTGAATTCCAGGGGGCGGCATTTCATAACCTTTATTTCAGCGGAAAACGCTCGTTTCCTTATAGCCTTTGAAGTAACCTTTTATCTTGTTAGTGTTTTATGTCTATTCGATTTAACATTTGCTTTTTCTTCGGAATATTGAGATGAATATTTATCACCCAGCGTGGGAGAAGGAAATAACCTACACTCCTCTCCGGCCAGGGCCTCTAAGTCAGTGGCGACGGGGCTGCGCGACAGCGGTGTGACGGGTTATTTTATTTTATTTTTATTTTTATTTTATTTTTATGAGAAACTAGTGTCTTTGTCCTATCAAAAATAATTGAAATAATTTGCTCCTCGACGTCTTCGGCGTGAATTTTGAAACAGTCGATAAAAAGCAATAAATAAAATGGACAACACTTCGTTTAATATAGGCGCCGCTTGACTGGAGTGCATCGCTCGTGCGTTGCTCCCCGCGCCCCTGTCTTTGAGGCCAGTTCCATTTTGTGCTTTGCATCGCGCATCTCTCGCGCCGCCGCCGCCGTCGCCTCGCTCGTCGCTCACTTCGAGACCATGGCCTTATACAAACGGCGCGTGACGTGGCGCGGACATTTGTCATGTCGCAGCCTAAATTATACGTGCGATTCAGCGGCATTATACAGTTAAATTTCTTTGCGAAAATGTGACAGACGAGACGCGCGCCAATAGCGGAGCGGAGCGTGCCATCAAGTATCGCGGAGCGTCTCCTGGAAGCGCTGGCGCAATTCTTTTTACGGCAAAAACTACTCTATGCTACTTTTTCATAATAACAGCCTTTATTCTTCGACCCACTGCTGGGACACACGGGCGAAAACACCTTGTCATCGAAGGAGGTTTTGACAGTACACCATTACAGTCACGCTTGCCCAATGCAGATTGGTGGATATAGTATAAGGTGATCAATACCCCTTTGCTGATCGATTAGTCGCCTTCTACGACATCCGTTGGAGGGTATGGGGTGATGCTATTCTACTCTGCCGGCATCACATAGCTAATGCTATTTAATTTAATTATTTTATTACGTATTATTAGGGTTAATATTGATTTTTTTACTATCTGCCACCATCACACATCCGCGCCCCGTCTACACGTACAAACCGGCGCCTATCATGGCACGCAGTCGCAAGGGAAATTGTTGGTTGTTCGTATTTATGGAAATCTTCTTTTTCTTCTACCCTGTTCTCAATCTACAGGTTTTGTAATTTGATTTTCGGTCATCCATCGGAGTTACCGACTGCCCACTCGGTAGCTTAGATTTTGTGATTGTTATGAAGAACGCACGACCGCGGCACACAGAATACCACAGTCAATAACACCACAGTTTTGTTGTGTTGTGTTTCTGTAGGTGAGTAAGGTTGATAGAGATCCACGTGATATGGAAGGGGACTGGAGATAAAGGCACGTGAGTGTCATATCAGTGGTGCAAGCGTCTATAGGCTACGGGTGACTGCTTACAACCAGGCAGGCTGTATGCTTGTCTGCCAACAGTAACATAAAAAACCGGCCAAGTGCGAGTCGGACTCGCACACCGAGGGTTCCGCCGTACAAACGTAGCATTCCCTAGCGTGTGACGGAAATTCGTCTAAGGTGTCGGTATAAAATGCTGTATCTTTTGATTGCGTTAACTTAGAAGTTTGATTTTTTCACTGCTTAAAGGGACAATAGACCTAGGTATTTGGTATAAATTTCAATTTGATACCTTTATTCGTTCGTGAGAAATAAGGTAGTAAGTTTCATTTTATTAAAATATTTTTATTATATTATATAACTAAAAAAATATGATTTTCGCAATTTTTCCTATATTTGCATTATATGACAATGCTTCATGCCAAATTTCAAGATTCTGAGTTTACGGGAAGTATCCTGTAGGTTTTGATTCCTTTGCGATTGTCGGAAATTTGTTGAAAATATCGACATAATCGACTGTATCTTTTGATTGGCTTGGCTTAGAAGTTTGATATTTTCACAGCTTAAAGGGGCAATAGACTTGAGTATTTCGTGTGAATTTCAGCTTGATACGTTCACGTGTTCTTGAGATAAAGGGTCTTGACAGACAGATAGACAGACAGACAGACGGACAACAAAGTGATCCTATAAGGGTTCCGTTTTTTCCTTTTGAGGTACGGAACCCTAAAAATCGGGAGTGGTCTCCCCTTGACTTTCTCGTATACCGGAAACGACTGGAAAGTTGATAGAAACCTTATATTTTCTTGTCATATATGCATGTTAAATTTTGGTCACCCATCCGAGTAAAGAACGCGCACTTGGTTGCTTAACTTTCGTGATCGACGACTCAAAAGTTGATAGAAACCTTATATTTTGATGGCATACATGCATGTTAAATTTTGGTCACCCATTTGAGTAAAGACCGCGCACTTGGTTGCTTAACTTTCGTGATCGACGACTCAAAAGTTGATAGTTGATATCTCCTTAAAAGTCGCCTTAACTTTATTCGTTTTGAGTTTCTATGTGTGTTTTGATACTCTTTTGTTTGTTAATCTTGATGTTTGTTAGTCCATAGCAACTAATTGCTTATTGATCACTAAGTTTTCAATTAAATTCAAGTTTGTTCTAAGAACTTTACATACGTGTTACTCAAACTTAGTTGAACTTAAATAACATATTCAAAAGCAAACATGAAATTTATTCGAAGTTGTCCCACAGATACTTACAAGTAGTTTCAAGATTATTATAGTTTAAATTAACTTTAAATGAGATATTTATAGCTGGTACTTACACATTCAATTATGATTGATGATTTGCTTCCGCTTTCATTATGCGAACAGCTAAGGAGTGGAACGCCTTGCCGAGGTCTGTTTTCCCGGATCAGTATAATCTGGACATCTTTTAGGCCAGAGTGAACAAGCATCTTCTAGGCGAGTGTGTATCACCTTAGGCCTCATGATAGCTTTCCATCAGGCGTGAGTGTGATCAACGCCCTATTATATACCTACCTACAGAGTGTAATAGAACCTAAGACAAAGACGAAGTTTACTCATTCTATATATCAAAACATGACACTTAAAAAAAAATATTGCTGGGAAACGGTTTTTATTATTTTGTGTTAAAATAAACTTCAAAAAATACAGCGCAATGTATACAGCGCGCCAGTCGCGTTTAGACGTGCGTGACGTTCAGCCGGCTGAGTTGAATGGCCCCGATATCGACATTGAGCGCTGACGTTTTGAAGTCATTTTGGTATGAAATACTAAAAATTTTGATAATGTTTCTTTAGACAAAAATTAACAAATAATGTTTTCAATTTGTTTTTTATAAAAAACCTTGTCGAAAAAATTCTAACTTTGACCTTCAATAACTTTATAACTATTAATTTCCCAGGTATAGTCTAGAAGAAGAAAATGGCCCTGATGTTGAGCGAAATACGTAGTTCTCGGCTTTGGCATAGGTCTTTTTACACCCCTTATGTCACGGCTATGCCACATGGAGGGAAAGTATTTTAAATATTGTAAAGATATAATATTGTACTGAAAGAAGACTTCTTCTTCGTTGCTAATGCCTTTGGACTCCAATTCTGCTTACCATCAGGTGGAATGGAGACATTTGCTAGAAATTTTTATGTTTAAATAAAAACTGTAACTTTCCTTTGAGAAATAGTTAAAACTACAACTGCACTCAAAGCACTAAATGTGCAGCTGTTTCAATGCGTGGAATGATGGTTCACACCCCTATCCTTCCCAAACGCTATTCTTCTTAATGGGAGACTATGCGTCTGAAATATGAACCATGAGTTCAATCAAAGAGAAGCCTTAAATGTTATTCATTGGATTGATTTTCTCCAATGTTTATATTGAGAACAGCATTTAATTGTGCAATGAAGAACCCTCTCAGACTGAACTAGTCGATGCAATACGAAACCGCATCCAATTTGGTGTGAACAAATGGAACGTTGTAAATCCAGGAGTTAAGAAAATGAGCTCAGTATCAAGAGAGGTATAGCAACGCACAAAATCTCATCATACTCAAAGAAGTCAACATCAAGTGTCTGTCTTATCTATTCTCGTGCAAACATGTCTACTGAAGTTCTTTGGGCACGTCCTAAGACGAAGAAAATTAACTGAACGATTGGTAGTTCAGGGCATAGTGGTTGGTACTACAAAAGAGAGATCACCTATGCTATAGACTGACCAGATATAATCTGCCGTGGCCGTTGAATGCACAAGAAGTGCTACAAACCGGACACGTTGGCGAAATATTGGAAGAGGACCCACAACAGCCCATAGCACTCTATAGTTTAGTTTAAGACATTTACTTTCTCAAAAAGATTACAATTGATCACTTACAGAAAAAATACAAATTATTTATAAACATTAACTAGACGTAAGGGAACGTGCGCGCGAACATTAAAAAGTGGGTAGTTTTAAAAAGTTCTCATTACCGATGTCGAACTAAACTAAGTCACCGATGCGGATACATTAACAATAACAATTCAGATACTAAATTAACTTAACAAAGATTGATCCTTTAAAATATGCTGTTTAAGTGACTTTTTAAGTTTTAATTGTGTTTTAGCGTCTTTAATACTTTTAGGCAGTTTGTAATAAAATTGTGTACCTTGCAACATAATATCATTTTTGCCATTGTTCGTTTTGGGGTTTCTCAAACAGATATTATTCGACTGGCGAGTTTTATGTTTTTTCTCTCATGACGATCATGACTGCGCTTTGAACAATACGAAGAAGACGAACAGCAAAGCAGACTAGCCGCTCGAATTACAGATGACCAGTTTATTTAGAAGTTTCTAAAAATTTCCAGTCCAATCCTTTTGCCAGGGACTAATTCTGATAATAATCTGTATTTAAATAATCTAAATTCTCAACACGAGTTTAATTTTGTAGTTCACTCTCACCAGGAAGGCGCAGGGTCCCAACTCTTATTAACCTTATTACAGATTTCTCAACCACTCTGAGGGTAAGGAGTCGTACTAAAACTATTGGCACTTATTGCTTTTAAGTTTTTTAGTGGTTGAGTGTAAAACCATCATGCAGATGCAAGGCTTATTGTTTTATAATAGATTTCCCTGACGCAGAAAATACAATAGCAAAAAAAATTAGGTCATCGTCGACGCTTGGACTTTAAAGACCACTTGTGGTATCACAGCGGTAGACCTTATGGGTAAATAATAAATAAAAATCTGATTTCCCAGATGCCACATCCAATTTAGCAGTATTAGCTCCAGTAGAGCCTTCCTAATTGGGACGTGGGTTGAATCGAGAGTGGTTAAAAACTATAATAACGCTTCAAAGCTTCCATTCGGACTTATGAACCGTATAAAGGGTACTTATTGCTGTAATTAACGAGTTTATTTGTACTTAGTTGTTCGGTTTGGGGAGATGTTGGCAGACGTTTTGGGATTGTGGTCCTTAATAAATGTATTTTAATTACAATTTAAAGAAGTAATCATTATGAATCTACTAGATAAGTATACCTTTTTTTGCGACGGAAAAGATTTTACATCTGCTCTAGCTGCGATAAGGGGCCGCACTGGGGTTATGTGGGACTCTCTGAGACTTCAGCATACCCACTTATAACCATCGACGTTCTCTACGCCCCGCTTGTCAAGAAGTATACTTACCATATCATGCCTGCCATAGCAGCTACCATAGCCTAAATACGCTTGAAAACCTGAAAGAAAGAAGGCAACCTTCCTCACCTACAGAGACAATATCACAAAAATGTAAGGTTATTTGACTGTAGTCTTCTGTACCCTTAGTATGAGTTTTGAAAGTTTTCGAGCTTGCTCAAACGTATCGTCTCTTTTTATACATTGCCCACTGTTTCTGATAGTTTACGCTAGAGACGATAGTGGGCAATGTATGAAAAGAGACAATACGTTTGATCGAGCTCGAAGCTAGGGGTACCCCTAGCTTCGAGATAAAGGTACTAACCCAGTTCAGGCTGCCCAAAATTCGAGCGGTTAGTCCGCTGAGTCCTACCTCGACAACGAGTATCTTTATGAGATGTTTTTGGTTAATCTATCTTCTTCTTTTCTTCCTCCTACCCTGCTACCAATTTATGTGTAGTCGGTGCAGTACTTATATCTTAATATCGACATACTACTATGTTTCGGCATTAGATTTCGATTCTTCGCTTAAGGTCAGATGAGAGTGTGCTCAAATGCTTTCCTAATAGTGACTAAAACATTAAACAAAAGGCAATCGTAAATATTCTGACAGTGTTACTTTTTTTTAAACAGTATACAAACTATTTAGACGACAAATGAGATTTAACACTCACAATTAAAAAACAATAGAATATTTCCTAGAAACACGCGAGTTAATATTATCTAGACTTTATATAGTCGTTACAAATGGTTTTGAGACTAGCTGGAATATATCAAGCTTTCTACATAATAAATCGTATTGCTCAAGAGGGTTCCTTTGCGACGCGTTGTTTTTGCACAAAAAAACTGACGTTAAATACAGTTAGACCTCTAACTAATCCTGAGCCAAACAAGGCTTATAAATCACAAGTATTTTTCCTGTAAATCTGTATGACAAGATTAATATAGTCTGTGTTCATTCTAAGCTAACGTTTGTATATGGCTTCGCTCGGGTTAATTTATAATATATAAAGTCGAGATAGAGATAGGCTTATGCATCTTTGACTTTGGTGATATTTCTGATTTTTGTGTGACGGGTTTTTTGTTTTTTTTGTAATACTAAGCATGCTTTGTTCCTTTCCTTAAATTTGTTTTTGATTTTGGATGTGTACTTCCAAGTTTAACATGCGTAGGTCAGGCATGGTAGGAGGCATGATGTCATAACTTTTGTTTTGATATTTACTGGCATGTTGCTTTTAAATATTTCTCTGAAGGACCATCCCCCCGATCGCGCTATTTACAACGTTTTAACCAAAACCAAATCGTTATCGTTTTCATACGCTTTGACAGCTGACAGCTGTCAAACTGTTGTCAAAATGTATGAAAACGTTAGCGATTTGGTTTTGGTAAAAACGTTGTAAATAGCGCGATAAGGGCCCTGAGGGCCTAGACAAGTGGCAAACGATATCACGTTTCTATCGCCCGAAATGATAATAGCCCCCCATCCACTAGTATCAGTTCGTGTGTATGGTGACAAAACGATTGTTTTTCACAGTCACAGGAAAACATGTGGAGATGACATTTAGTTGGTGGCTTCAACGGTTTTATTTATCCCTACGATGTTTCTCTACAGCTCATCTATGAGGACAAGTCATACGAAATAAGCTAAAGTGGATGGGAGGCTAATTTTTGACTACGGTCGCCATAGAGCTTTCTCACTAAAACATCAGATTCATACATTATTATTATTTTCGTTAGACGTTCAACACAATCGACTGGTCACTTGGCTAGGCCCTCTACTTATTCCAAGCAATTTGTGTTCTTCTTTCTACTGTTAGCTCGTTTTGTTCTCTGTCGAAGCCAATTTGTTTTCCAAGGTAGGTGTATTTTTCTGTATATTTCAAAGTGTCATTGCCTACTGATATACTTCTGTTTACGCTTTGTCAAGACCATTGTTTTGGAAAGATTCATTACCAGTCCCACCTGTATGCTGGCTGTAATAAGTGCGTCCAGCATGGTTTGTAATTGTATGCTAGATTCTGACAGGAGAACTAAGTCATCTGAGAAGCGCAGGTGGCTTAAGTATTTGCCGTTGATGTTGAGTCCTGTTTTTCCCAATTTAATCTATTTGTTATTGACTCTAGGATAGATATAAATAATTTTGGGGACAACGAGTCTCCTTGTTTCACTCCTCTTTCAGTAAATGATTTAACGACGGCTTAACTTAATCCCATACACTTTGTTCTCATCGAACATCGTTATCGGTTCTAGTTTTGGTATATTAGGATATTACCAGTTACCACTTTTGTATTGTATTGTATTGTATTGTATTATTTATTTATTTAGTACTGCCACATGATACATATTCCACAATCTTAATTTAAATCACATAAAAAGAACAGTTCTGATACATATCACCTCAACGGCGTACATAGCACTCAATACAAAATAGAACACGAAAAAAAAAAAGATAACCACATTTATTCCTGATGTAGAAACAAATGTAAATGAAAACTAATATAAATGAAAACTAATAAACAACTCTGCCCAAAACCTACCAATACACAATTTGATAATACTAATTAGTGATAATACTGTTTAAAATTTTGAACTTAAAATTTTGCAAGCTATCATTGAATATATCCAAATCAAAGATATTACAGCTAAGTGCATTATAATGTGTCTTGTATTATGTGTCTTTGTATTTACAATCACAAGGATTTGTGTTCTGATCAGTCTGGAGTGCCTATCGGGATATTAATGAAATTCACTAATAAGTCCAATAGAGAGTATATTGAATTTAATCAAATCAAATCAAATCATTTATTTGTGGTTCACATGTCAATTAGATCTTAAATAAAATTCATAGGTACAAAATGTGACCTGCCGTAAAAGGCGTACAAATGTCAATAAAATATCTAATAAGTTTGATCAATTTAGATTAATAAAATTTACACGAGCAGTTAATTACCTACCCAAATAAATAGTCTAACATTACCATATATAATTTGTCAAATACTTAAGTCATGAGTTTAGGTTTTTATCGTCAAAAAATTCTGCAATACTATAATAACATTTGTCAACTAGTAATTTAAATAATTTCTTTTTAAACATATTTATGTTTTCCTGTTTGATGACATTCGGTATTCTGTTATATATTTTAGGGGTCATAGCTAACACACTTTTTGACAATAACGAGATATAATTTTTTTTATACTAATTCTATTTTTATGTCTAGTATTCCTAGAATGAATTTCTAGAATCTCTTAAGTAAGTCTAGGTTAAACAAATACGTGTCACTAAATACATAGGTCCCAATCCGCGTGCGCGGGCGTGCAAGGATAATGTACGCGAGTGTACAAGGCGAGGTTTGAGGGATGACTGCCTGCTTATTATAAATTGCTTACGCGCGACTCCTACGTTCCCACCTGATGTTAAGTGGTCACCGCCGCCTATGAACACTTGCAATATTAAGTGTAAATCACTTAACCCTCCATGCCCAGTAATTACACTGGCTACCTTTCCCTTCAATCCGAAAACACAGAGAACTGCTTCACGGCAGAAATAAGAAAGGCGGTGGTACCTACCCAGACGACCCTACATATGGGTCTACCACCTAGTAAAACGTCATACGCGTCATAAGGATTGTGTCACCACATAGTTACTTTGTCTACGGGCCCCACTACAGATGATCTAAGAAGTCCCAACGTTTGCCCAAATGCAGTCTCCATTCCATTGCTTTAGTGCTGCATTATCGAATTGACGCCTTTATTTCTCTCCTAATAAAGTACGTTATACAAGTTGAATAAAAATAATGCCATCACCATAAATTGATACAAAATAAAGGAGCATTGTGTTACACAAAATTAAATACAAACACGTGAATAATATCGAAGATACTGTAAGTAACTACACGTTATCGTAGTCAATGTATTGTCAGTGATATATTTTTATTGAACAGTAGCTTATGCCCGCGACTTCGTCCGCGTAGCCGCTTTTCTGTTGAATTTTTTCCTGATTTTTCTTTGCTATAAACCTCACGGAGCCCGAGATCTTTCCAACGAATGCAAAACCGTGGAAATCGGTTCGTGCGTTCTGGAGTTATAGCGTCAGGAAAGAAAACCCGACTTATTTTTATATAGTAGATCACTGTGGCTACAATTTCAAGGCAAAAAAGGAATTTAGCTGCGGCATAATTCTCTGTATCATTAAGTTTACTTAGTTACTTTCATGCAGGCGACGAGTTAGGAACCTTCCACTATGGTTATACAGGATGAATTTTTCAGGTCGTCGTGGATAGCCAAATTGGAAACTATGTGGAATAGCGAAAAGTACTCTAACGAGTCTCGGACCCGATTTTTATGAAAACTAAAACTGCATCATTGGATTTTTGAAAAGTAAGCCTAGCCAGGAATCGAACCCGTTGATTTTGACACAAAAAAACGCAAGCTGTATTATTATACCATTCAATAGTGTCGCTAATAAAAAAGTAATTCCGGAGAGTAATGACACACGACAGACTTAAGGAAAAAGCTCATTTTTAACAAAATACTTTTATGCTTTTAATTGATGATTTTTCAAAAATCCAATGATGCAGTTTTAGTCTTCATCAATATCGGGACCGAGACTCCTTTGAGTACTTTTCGCTATTCCTCACATTTTCGGATTTGGCCATCCGCGTCCACTTGAAAAGTTCACTCTGTATAACCAGATGTTACATGTTAGGCGACAAGCTGGCAATCTATCACTTTTTTCAGGTACTTTAAGTCCCAATCTGCCGGATGTAGCTTTATGTGTTACCAAGTGCTATTTAAGGCTCTGCTCAACCCATTCATACGCATATGTAACAGAAATAACGGAGAGCCGAAAGAAGTTTGAAAACTAATTATCCTTATTACAAACGCATAATAAGGGCGGTGTACGCACCACCCGAGCCAGGTCGATTGCAACCAGACTACTTTCAGGATGTGCGTCACTTTTGTTACACGTTGTATCAACGAATAATTTAAAAAAAAAACCACTTTTTTAAAACTTAATTTAAAAAAGGTAAAGTTAAAAATTATAAAATACTTAGTCCTAGAGATTGTTACAAAGTGGCCGTTAAAAGAAGTCTTTAATAAAATGTTGCCAAAAAAATGTAATCGCTAAGACGTTTTACTGTGTTTAACTATTGCTTAATCTTTCACTATGGCATTTTAAACAGACATTATTATCTTTTGATCTCCTGACACTGCTACGTAAGAGACATCAATAGAAATACATTTATCGTTGTCGTGTAAAACGAGTTTTTATGTTCCAATTTCGTTCCGACAATAATGTATACGAACATTTACATGTAGGTGTCTGATTTAATTTATAATTTATTTCTTCAAACTTTTTCATTGTGTTTCAACCGTATCTCAATGTGGTTAAGTTCAAAATTAAGTGGAAACTATTATGCCACTACCTTATTACATTACTTACATTACACTATGGAGTTTACGACGGTTTTCATTAGAAATGAAAGTAGACCTGTATGCGTACTTTAGAGTATGAGAGATCGATGCCGAAGCTTGTATCACTTGACCAAATAGAAACCAACGAGGTGGGTCGATTTTATTGCACGCAAGTGTAGATGGAGAGGAAGACCGAAGAAAAGATGATTGACTGTGTAGAAGATGTTAAGTAAGACTCCTACACGACACAGCGCCTGATCCGAAGTCCGAGTTAGACACTCAGGGGTTCGGCTTCCTACCGACTCGAGCGCTCTAGAGACTTATCGGTATAGAGACGCCGTGGGAGATGCTCCCCGACTAGAAATCCTCTAGGGAGGTTGGCATTACAGGATAGAGGACTCACCAAGGTCCTCGCCTTTAGAAAAACCCGGTGATGCTGACAAGGTCATAATTATACAGCCACCAGTCAGCTGCATCCAGCGTCATTATCATTTCGACGTGACATTATGACGTTCTACAATGGCGGTTGGTTGTGTTCACTGACGAGTATAGAATGTGTCTGCAGGGCGGGAATCAGGGTTATGTGGGACTCTCGCCTACCCACTAAACTAAAACATACTGTTCTCTGTTCGATTCCGCGTAGTGGGATCGACAAAGGCTCGGTACTGGGTACCACTGCACCGCACCGAGCCCTCTGCCCTCGTACCCTAGGATATTAAGGGCTGTTAGGGAAATTCCTGGGCGAATCCCACACACGCCGACTTTTTGTCCCACAGTGCGGAAGGGTCCGTAAAGGATTTTCCATCGAACAAAAGGGTGTTAAGTTAATTATGAATGTTATTTCGCAATAAAAAACATTATTTAAATGAAGTTGACAGTTTCTCTAAATGAAGAAGTTTTCTTTTGGTACTCCTTTTTTTATTTATTTTTTGAAATCCCCTTTCAAGTCAGCTAATTAGCGTCTGCATTGAAAACGTTTACTTCAAAGAGATGTACCGGAGTCACTACGTTGGAAATATCGGTTAAACTTTAACTCAATGGACTTGAAGTTCAGTTTCGCGTGACGCAAGATTTTTTTTAAATCTAATCCTGGAACCATTGTTCTCATTAAATGGAACGGTCGCTAACGAGCTCAATGAAAAGTGCTGACAAAACGACGTTGCGGTTTTCATATCAAGATCTTATCGCTTTGTCATTAAGGTATGGAATTGCATGCGCCTTTGGTTCAAAAATTTTAATGTTTTCAGTGGCATTTATTAACAAAGAATGTAATTATTTATCCGAAACATTTTTAACTAGATAATAACTACATTATTAGACAATCAAACAGTGAAAAATTATATAAGACGGTGGCCTGAAGAGTTTCTGACCTGAACGTAAAGATGACAGTACTCGTCAATAAAAGTTAGGGAATGTAGTTGTGCATCTTTTGTTACGTTCTCATAAAAATTTCAGCTGAAATCAAAATGAAAATGAATAATTTTAAATATTTTCGATTTGGCATCAGTCAGCAGTTAAATTTCATCGTTATCCATTTATTAACTTAATAGTTAACAAGAAAAATTGCCAATTTCTTAGGTAAGGACCTATAATTCAGTCTGGACACGAAGCAAGCAGGCAATTTACTTGTATTATATTGGGAAGGCTACCTATATAATTCATGAATATTATTATCTAACTATTCCCGTGGGAAATTTTATTTCTCCTCGGCTATTCAAATAGCGCCTCAGCAAAATATTATGATTTATTTTATGGAGTCTAGCAAGACTGCTTAAGTGATTGCTTCGAGGCGTTAATTTGCAGAAAATAATATTAAGAGAAATAAACTGCTTATATAAATTCAGAAGCAAAAAATACAATGAAGATCGCTATTTACTTATTTGTACGAGCAGGTCGCGGCGGTTGTAAGGCGCCGCTTCGCATAAGTACATGGAAAGGATGCTAGGCCAGGGTGTAAAGCTGGCCAGTAAGGAATGTTGATAGGAAGGAGCTGCCCCAGGTAGTAGCCCTGGCAGGCAGCATGATGATGATAGGAAACTGCCCCAGGGAGTAGCCCTGCCAGGCAGCAGCGGGGAGGTAGTGAGACCCAACACGGACGGTTGGAATCTGTTTACTGATAGTTTTGCATGATGTTATATACTAAAGTGATGTATTGTACACATAGAAAGGTTTGTGCATGTCTCTCATAGGTGTAACATGCCGACGGTGCATAGCTGCAGATCCGCGGAATGTAGGTTGTTGCCTCGCTGCTGACCACGCAGCCGCAGAGTTCAATGTGCAGCCTGTGGCTCGAACATACTCCCGGCCGCGACAAGTGATGTGATGGTGGTCTTCATCTGGGTGCTGTTGATGATGCTATAGTTCCTGTTCATGCTTGAACATATTAAACGTGCTTCTTGCGTAAGCGAGCAAGAGCATGCCGCATGCCGCAAGCCGTCGCGTCAGCGTGATGGTGGACACGTTTAGCTGCACCGCGTGATGTCTCATTGCGTAGCGAGGCGTTGCGCTGCCAGTGACTTAACGGTGTATCTCGCGACGTCGCAATGCGATGCGTCTTTATACCATTCTACCATTTGCACCTTCAGGCTGCGCCTTGCGACATCGCGCTTCGTCTGACGCCGCATCTATTGGCGAAGCACGGCTGCGTCGTGCTGCATCGCGTTATGCTGCGAGGCATAGGCGTAGTACGGAGTAGCGTGACGCCGCGAGGCATATACGAATTCTCTCAATGAAAATCTTTTTCTGTAGTGAACAAAGTTAGGTATATTTTTATCGCTACCTTAAAGAGTGCGCACTGCATCACGTCTTATGTTCGTATTATAGAATGAGTCTCAAGAATCAACGCTTTACTGAGCGTCGTATGTCTCTATCTATTTGTGCTTTATAGAAAGTGCCAAACGATTCTCAAGACATGATTGATTTCCGAGTGTCATTCTGTAATACGGGCCTTAGTGTGAACTGGTCCTTAGTTTTAATTACATATTTTGTAACAAAGAATATACTAAAAAATAAGAAATTTAACAAGCTTTCGGCATAAATTATAGATTATGGAATATTTTTTTTCGTTTACAAACGCGTACTTAATTATTTTAAAAAACTATAAAATTCACTGAAAAAGATCGACCTGTCCCAGGCGGAAATCGAACCCACGCAGCCGCCCGGATTGCGGAGGATGCTGAGTTCGATTCCTGCCTGGGGCAGGTCGATGTCTTGCAGTGTATTTTCTAGTCCTATAAATAATAGATTCTTTGTTATTCCAAGTGAACGCATTTTTCATGATGAACACCATTGTGTAATGATTGGTAAGACTCATATTGAATAATTAAAATTTTGAACTGCAGCATGGGCGATCGTGCATCTCCCTCACGGGGAGTCTCTCGACCGCATCTCGTGTCACCCCGCGAGTTGACTTTAATATTAAGTGGGCCGCAAGCTTGTTTGCCATCTCGTAATATAAAAAAAAATAATCTCTGTAAATCTCTATATAAGGTTCCCGAGAAAACCCACTAAAAACCATCGGTACCCTCACAGCCCTTTGTTTCGGGTACGGCGCACAAGTCTATGGGCTCGTCTCTGCCTACCCCAACGGGAAAAGGCGTGACTTCATGTATGTGCTAGTTTTCGTCGACACCTTGTAAATTGTTATTTTAAATTAGAATCCACTCTATTCCTGTTACCTTACAACTCATTTTAAATAAACTTAATTTCTGACCCTAAAACACGAAAGTAATTAAGTTGTACGTCCCTCAATTAGTAAGTCTTTAAGATTTATTGGAGTCGCGCCCAAATTTTACTTTTTTCACCAAAATCACTTTTGTCGTTAAGGTCTCCTTAGCCCTTAATAGAGATAATATTATTTCGTATAACGTATTCATTAATTCATCCAATTCTCTTCTAGCTGGGATGTACTAAAATTTTGGACGCGGATCTTAATCCTTGTGGTGATAATTTCAAAGTTCATTTTTGTTTGGGTTCTTAATAGGAATAGGAAGGAGTTTCTTTTTTCTTATACCTATATAAAATAGGACTACCGCTTCTCATCTCGTGTGTGAGATTCTGAGCCCCCTACAGACCATCGCAGCAAGGAGTCCCTTGCGCGGTGTCAGTAAACTACACACAACAGCGTTCACAATGAGGGTTGGTATCAGGCAGACACACCGACATACAACTATGACAAACCGTAGGTACAGAAGTATAGTGATATATTGCACTGACCGCAAATGAATTGGAAGAAGCAAAAGGCAGAGTAATCCTCCAATGGGTGTCGTAGAAGGCGACTAATGGTAAAGGCAAAAGGGAAATTGATCACCTTAAACTCCACCAATCTGCATTGGTAGAAAAGCAAGCAAGCGTAGTTGACTACTGCCTAAACCTTCTTCGATGACAAGGAGAGGCCTTGTGTCCCAGCTAATTATAAAAGCTGTTATGATGATGACAACTGCTGAAGCAGTTCGTGTAAACTAGTTAGTGACTGGCTGCTATATGGACGGACTGCCGGCAGTCATAGTCAACAGCTTGAAGCTGTCACTGATAACCGCTGCAGCAGTTGGTTTTAACTGCTGGATCATACGCAATTTTAATCAGAACCAACATGGATTTTGAGGAAGACGCACCACTACTGATATTGGTCAGTCGATGACGACGACGGCGTAGATCCAATATTGGAATAACTTGACTTGTTTTTGTGACTAAGTGTTAAAGAAAAGAATATACTATTAATAATAATAATAATAATAATAATAATTTATTTATTGGTACTAAGAACATGTTACACATTCAAATGGAGCTCTGACTCCTAAACTAGTATAAACTGTATTTCAGGAGTCAGCGTCTTCCCAAAATTTAGGTTACATTTATGAACTTAAGTACAGCATGCAGTATTCAACAATTTACATAACTTGAAAAGATTCACAAAGTTAGTGTGTGTGTGTGTGTGTGTGTGTGTGTGTGTGTGTGTGTGTGTGTGTGTATGCGTGTGTGTGTATGCGTGTGTGTGTATGTTTGTGTGCGTACGCGGGTGTTGTTAAAACAATACTTTGAGTAGACTTTCGACTTCATCTATTTTTAAGTTAAGCAAGTAATCAAATATAATTTTTTTAAACTGATTGGTACTGTACCGTGAAATGTTTAATTTATTATTAATTATAGTGTACATTTTCGGAGCAAGATAATTATAGAATCGTCGTGCAAAGGAACTTTTTATAATAGGTTTCGGAAATCGCATTTGTCGTTTTTTATTAGGAGGCAATTTTGGAACAGTTACACGATGATACCTTCTCAAACATATGCATACAAAGAGTTGTCTCACTGTAAGGACTTTGGCTTCACTAAAAACCAGCGCCGTGGGGTATCTTCGTGGCCGCGATAGTAGTATTTTTAGTACCGCTTTTTGCGCGAGTTCCAGCTGTGTTAAATGAGTCCTGGCAGTACCACCCCATGCACATACACAATATGTTAAAATGGATTCGCACAAAGCTTTGTACGTTTGTATGAGTAACTTACGATCTGCTATAGTACGTAGGTTTTTAAATACGTAGATTAGTTTACGCACCCGACCGGCGACTAAAGATAAATGCGATCCCCAATTTAGTCTCTCATCTATAGAGATCCCAAGATATCTCATTGTAGGCTCACGTATTAAAGATGAACAGTCACAATTATTAATTGAGTCATGTTTTAAGCGGTTACATGGGTAGGTATGCATCCTGACCAAGAAGGACGCATCAGGACTCGATACCGTAGTCTTACTGAAACATAGGAACTTTGTCTTGCCTACGTTAATAGATAGAAGATTATCTTCGAGCCACGAGGTGACACTGCATAAACCATGTTCTGTCAGTGTTCCAACACTTTCCCAGCTGCGACCATGGAATACTATTACAGTATCGTCTGCAAACATGGTTAGGTTAGCGCCATCAATTTTCAGTTTGCACATTTCATTGATATACGCCAGAAAAAGTGTTGGACCTAGCGTACTTCCTTGCGGAACACCGTAAGAACAGGTAGCGTCTTCGCTCATAATACCATCTACTCGCACGCATTGTGTCCCATTAGTCAGATAACTACTGAACCAGTCAAGAACCACACCTCTGACTCCAATATTTTCAAGTCTCGCCAAAAGTATAGGTATGGACACTGTGTCGAATGCTTTTTGTAGATCGAGGAAAACTGCAATGCATCTTTCTCCAGCATCGATATAGTCTGTTATTGTAGAAGTGAGATTTAACACAGCATCCTCCGTACACTTTTTGGATCGGAAGCCATATTGGTTTGGCATTAAAAGTGCATGTTTTTCTAGATATTTGACTAGACGATTATTCACAAGCTTTTCTAATATTTTTGAAAGCGTGTTTAATAGAGAAATTGGGCGATAGTTTGATGGTAGAGTACTATCACCGGACTTATATATTGGGGTTACAATTGCCTTTTTAAAAGACGCAGGGAATACACCATTCTGCATACTCAAGTTGCAGATGTGGCAAAGTGGCTCAGCTATAGTTGACTTTATCTTCTTGAGTAGGTCAGCTGTAATATTATCATATCCAGATGCGCATCCTGATCTAAGTCCTGTAATGATACTAATGACCTCACTAGGTGTTGCCAAGAATAAGGGCATAGAATAAGTAGGGGAATCTTTTAAGCGGAGGTTTTTCACCAAGTTTTGATCTGTGGTATTCATTTTTAAAAGTGTCTGTCCAGCTAGATTAGCGCCAATTGAGGTAAAGTACTCATTTACTTCTGTAAGTGACTGTTGATGTACATTTGATAGTTAAGAGATCTCTGCTAGTTGACTTAACCCCTCCAAAACTGCAAACATCCCTAATTACTTTCCACGTTTCCTTTACATTACCAGAATTTTTTTGTAACATAGATTTATAATAATTATTTTTTAAAGCTTTAACAATATTGTTACACCAGTTACGATAGCTTACATAATATTTTTTAGTCTGCATATCAGTTGCGGTCTTATTATCAGGAAAAATGTCCGACGAAGGACTACTACATAGACTGGACACTCAAAGTAGACTTATAACGTAGAACAGTCAACAGTACGAGAAATCAGTGTAGGTACGCCTAGTAACTGCTTGACCGCACAGTGAAATTTCACTGCGCTACTGACCGCCCGGAACAGTCGCAACCATATGACTATGTATGCCTTAGGACTACCCCTAAAGGGGGGTACCCCTGATAGCCTCAGTATTATATAAAAAAAAGGAATAAGTCGCCCTCAAGACCTCGTTTGTCTTTCGCACATCACGTCTCATCGAGACTTAATTGAATCCAAAGGCCGTTTTAATTTGCATAAAATTTGGTGACGCCCTAACAATCTCCCAGTATTTGCATTCTTATCTTCGTGAAATATTACTTCAAACATTCGAAATGGGATTTCAATTTTGTATCTGAATTTCATTTATATTTCGTAAATACGTTTTCTGTTGGTCTTGTAAGTTAAATAGCGTCTAACAATGCAAGAAAAATCAATATTCTTGAAGTTCTTTGCTAGACAAAAAATATTTATTTTTTAGTAATAAAATAGTATTCATATTAAGCTTCTAAAATATTTACAGCACGATTTTTCAATATCATCTTTGAACCTACTTTTGTGCAAATGATTCGAAATGATTCAAAAATAATTATTATTATTCTAAATAAAAATATATAGATATACATCAATCTTGCCCTCAATAACACAAGGTGTGGAAGGTCAGTTATGAGTAATGAATACCAAGTTTACGTGCCCTTGGTGGCTAATATTTGATGCCGAGTACATCCCTTCGATCTGTAAACGACGCATAATGTAGACGGCCTAACCTTCTTTGGACAATGGCAAACATCCATTTACTCCCTATAATCGTGACTGTTATCTTTTAAAAAACTACAGTATATACCACAAACTCGTCTATGAATCAGACAAAATACCTAATACTAGAGATAATACTAGAGATGACAATATAGAGACATGTTACTTTGTAACATCTGTCCAGGTCCCTTTTATGTATGCGACAGGTAGGCAACCTGTCACTATTTTAAAACTATTAGAAAAAGGAATAAATACATATGATCATTGTGATAAAATCATAATATCCTCCAGAGAAGCATCAATATCCTGAAGCTGCTGTGCTGTATCCGATATCCTCCAGATACTAGTACATGTTCATAACCTGTTCCAGCTTAAGTCCGAAAAATTCTCTTAGCAGACCAAGCCTTCTCGACAAACCTCTATCCGCAAACGCTTTTTGTAGTTTGCTCCAAGCGTCAAAGGCCTCCAATCGTCTCACAGTTTCTTACAATGAAATTTACGGAACATTCTATGCTCAGACAAATTCGAGCCAATGCCTTCTCCTGATTTTTCTCATTAATGCACTGAGGTTCTCCTTTTTCACTGATCTTGATGCAGTCAAACAAATCCTCATGTATCAGCACCATCTTTATTTCTAATTTCCAACGGGCGTAATTCGCCATCCATTCCATTCCATTCGATATGGCTTAATGAGTGAGCAAATGTTACATAGAACTGTGATCAACCCCTTTTGAGATAATAAGCATGATAATGTATGTCTACTTCGCTCAGCTGAGTTCCATTTCATGGGAATGTTACCCGAACATCGAGAAGGAAGGCTTGTTTAGTTGCGGTGTTCACTTCAGTTCTTTCCGCGGGACTGCCTCCAAAGGACAGAAATTATCTTCCGCCCTTTAATTAGGTAAATACAACTTGACAGTCGCAACATTAGAAAGCAGCTAAGCGTCTGATGTTTTGATAACGCAACAACGTACAATCGGAAGCATACCATCAGTGGCAGTTGATCAGCAAAACCAGCTCGTAATGTCACAGCATAACGCCCATCAGAAGCAACCAGTATCATCTCATGGTACAAGAAAGAGAAATAACACGCACAAAGCCACAATCTTAAACAATTCTAAGTGAAGGGTGCTTCATTTACATAAATTGAACGTTAAATATTCAGAAAGGTTTGCTGAGGAGACAATTTTGTTAGAGTTAAATAGTAAGGAAACATGACTGAAATTTAGATGACAGTTAACATGAATTTTAGGCTTTTACTTAATAATAATATAGCTAATTATTGAAACTGTTGTAACCATTTGAACACGAAAAAGAAAGGTTTTTCTATGTCACTCAATCCAGAGATCCGGAGGTCACCTCTTAATTTTTTCATTCACTTTCCATGTCTGCTAGTACGCCGCATATAATATTATCTGCACGCACTAGCTATTTTTAAATTTTGACTCTACTTTTGTTTATTAACAGATAGGATATCAGTCTTGCCAGCCCTTTTTAACCGACTTCAAACAAAAAAGGAGGAGGTTCTCTATTCGACTGTATGTTTTGTTTTTTTTTTTTTTTGTATGTATGTTCCGCGATTACTCCGCCAATAATGAATCGATTTTGATTATTCTTTTTTCGTTAAGAATGTCATACTTCAAAGGTGGTCCCTTATAAATTATACCGAAATTGGTTCAGTACTGTTTTGTTGAAATGATAATTTCATTGGGGATGAAACAATAACATCGTCCACAAACACAAAAATAATGACAATTTTTTTTTTGAACTTGCTATTACCTAATATGCCATAGTGAAATTTTGGCTAGTAGGTCCAATAGTCAACACATAAACTATGACAAATTATTTTATGAACTTAAGTTAAATAACTAGTTTCTCTTCAAGTTTCATAGTTCATTAACTTACCATTAAAACTATACCATTCATTCTGAATGAATGGTAGGCCTTTGTAATGAGCTATAGGTCTGAGACGTGATATTATTTGTTAACCGACTTAAAAAAAGAGGAAGTTCTCTATCCGACTGTTTTTTTGTGTTTGTTACCTGATACTCCGTCAATTATGAGTATTACGACTCGATTTTAGTGATTCTTTATTTAGCTACGTCAAAATCAGAGATGGCCCGTATAAATTGTATCGATATAAATTCGACCCTTTATGAACAGAACATTAATAACAAAAAAAAAATTGTTTACGTTTCCGTTAAGTTTTAATGAGCGCCTATCCATTTATCCAGTAGGCCTATCCATTTTCAATAAAATATACTTAACTAGCGACCCGCCCCGGCTTCGCACGGGTGCAATGCTTATGTGTAGTTTTAAAGATCTAAGCATACATAGGGACAGACAGACGGCGGATAGCGACTTTGTTTTATACTATGTAGTGATTTCCACTAAAAATAATAAAATAAAATATTTTTAGCAAAAAAAATAGGAAAACCGACTTCAATGCGTACAAATTTAAACTGAAAAGTAAGAAATAAATAATATTTTTATGAAGTAGTTGAAAAGAGCGTCATAGAAAACCAAGGAAAGTATTGATACACATTTATAATTCTTTATTTATAATTCATACTCCGATATATTTGGAGTCGGTGCCAGCCTAAGCAAAATAAACTTACCTAATAGATACGAACTTGATTAATTCATTAACTACACATAATAATGAATGATGAAGATGAGAAATAATCCGCCGCTCTGTGAAGTTCGAAAATTGCAAACACTATCCTCCTTGGCTAGCTGGCACCGGCTCCAAATATATCGGAGTATTAATTATAAATAAAGAATTATAAATGTGTATCAATACTTTCCTTGGTTTTCTATGACGCTCTTTTCAACTACTTCATAAAAATATTATTTATTTCTTACTTTTTAGTTTAAATTTGTACGCATTGAAGTCGGTTTTCCTATTTTTTTGCTAAAAATATTTTATTATATAGACAATAAAAAATCGCCTTCGAAACTAAAAACAAAGAAATGAATTCTTCTATATTTATAAAAATGAATACTGACTGACTGAATGAATGACTGACTGACATATCAAAGCACAGCCTAAACCGCTGGGTCTAGGGATTCTAAATTTGGTACGTAGGTTCCTTATGAGGTCTAGGGGTACACTAAGAAAGGATTTTTGGAAATTCACCCTCTAAGGCGGTGAAAAGGGGGTGAAATGTTTGTATGGAAATCCGACAGTTTTGAAGCTAAATCGATAAAAATTGGTATATAGCTACTTAGTTACAAATTAAGAAAGACGTATTTTAGGATTTTTAAAAATTTAATCCCTAAGGGGGTGATAAGGAATGGAGGTTTGAATAGAAATCCGTAAATTTTTAAAGTAAAAACCATGAAAATCGGTATATGGCGCTTGGGTTACAAGAAATAATAGGACTGTTTTGCATTCCAACAAAACAGTTATTATGTGTGTGAGAAAACACACAGCGTTGGTTGAAGAAGCATCTATAGATCTTGCCTATTTAATGTAAATAAATTGCACTTACCAAGATAATTTCATCTCTATTGAATTTCTTTCACTCACCCAGAGGCTGAATGTACCTTTCTCCTTTGTCCATGAAGCTGCTTTGTGACAACAACAACTGTCACTGTCATAGTCTTCAAATATTCACCTGCAAGCAACTTGCTCAACGCTGTGTGTTTTCTCACACACATAATAACTGTTTTGTTGGAATGCAAAACAGTCCTATTATATGTGTTTCTAAAACACACAGCGTTGGTTGAAGACCTGTTTGATATCTGCTGGTGAAAGAAAAAACAAACGCTATGTGATATTAATTGTTAATTAAATGAATCTACACCTTTCATTAATAATTATATTTAAATTAAAACTAAAATGAAACAAATCAACATAACAATTATTGGTAACTAAAAAATAAGAATTCTTCTTGACAAATTTAAAATCTTCTTAGAATAATAAATTGAGATCAATATTGTAGGCAAATTTCCCTTAAATCAGAACTTATTTAACAAAAACAAAATAGTTTAACAATAATTAAATATTGTAAAAATTATCTACTAAGAGATCCTGAGCACAATTATTAACCTCCCTCCGTACACTCTTGCAATAAAATTTATAAAATGTCTGTGCACTTTTCCAGTTAGACCTATTCATTATATCCTCTATAGATCTATTCTCCATCCAACTCTTTGAAGCAACCGCTGATCGAATGCTTCCTGGTGATGCCTCAATTCCAGCTTCCTTAAAAATAGACCTAATCCAGCCGCCTATAATGGTTCTTGTAGCAGGTTTGACTACACCTGTTACTGATATAAATAGGCTGGTTATGTTAGGTTCTTTAGAACGCCTCCCCGCTGTCACCTGTATTAACTTTTTAACATGGTGAACGGGGCATATTGATTGATCAGAATGTTCTTTCAGTAACCATCCTGACTGTCTTACATTTGCATTATCTGTTTTTGAACCAAATCGAGGCCACAAACAAATTTCGTCTTTTGTTTCTTCAGGTAAATCTAATAAAGTAAGGTCATGAACTCGTCGACCAGAGGCTAATAGAAGGATTATTGCTGTTCTTCTCGAAATGTCAAATAGTGTACTGGAAGTTGGAGTAACTTGTAAATAATTAAAAAGTAACTTTGTGTCCCAAATTGGGGATTTGGTAATTATAGGTTTTGCTAATGAAATGGCTTTTAAAAACTGGTTAACAAAAAAGTTTTTGGAAAGGTTATCTGTATTAGTGGCGCAGTATGTGTAAATAGCAGACTTATGTAACAGGTACGGTATGCAAGATTATCTTCTAGATACAACTTTGCCAAAAATCTAGCCACATCATCACCCTGTGGAGACCTGTGATTGACTTTAAATGTATTGCACCAATTAACCCATCTTCTAATAGGGGCCTTATAGGTGGCTAATGTAGAATCACTTCAGCTCTTTGACAATAGTCCTTTTTCTTGCAAGGACCAGTGGGTAATCTTATCTGACCATCCCCAACCCTCCACGTTAGAAACTCCAACCTCTCCACCAGGGGTGGGGTTACACCTGTTGGAACATCTATCAGGTTCTTGTGGAGGTCCTTCATCACTATTGATTCCTCTAGAGCTCTCCTCTGGAGGTTGGGTAGCCAAAATAATTGGTTCCACCGAGGAGCCACTACTATGTATGTACCCTGAGCTGTGCTGAGATGTCTGAGTACCTGGGGCATTAGAAACGGTGGTGGAAATACCCACGCCAGACCGTAGCTCCAAGGTAGACTGAATGCTTCGTAACAGGGTGCGTACCCATCTCTGCAGTCCAGAGTTACGTACCGGGACACAACCGCGGTTTTTTGAGACGCAAACATGTCCACTTCTGGGACGCCCCACTTTTTGAATAGAGTCTCCGAGGCCTGGGGCAACAAGTGCCATTCCGGCACTGGTAAATTTCTTGAAAGGCGGTTGGCTAGGCCTTTGTATCTCCCCGAGAGATACGCCGCCAAGAACGTTGTGTTGAGTTACTCGATTATCACGAAAAGTCTGAGCATTGCGACCGATCGCGTACTGCCCTAGTTGCGGACATGTGAAACTAAAGTCCTGTTGTCCAACTGTACAAGTACGTGAGCGTTATGGAGACTCAACCGTTGCTGATTTACGGTAGCGTACACAGCAAACATCTTTAGGTTTGAATGCCAAAGCCCCTGTCTTCGACACCATTTCCCTGACAAATATAGACCTTTGAGATAAGCACTCTAGCCCGCGTCCGCCGCGTCTGTTACTAGGAAATGAGTTATTACTCTTTTGTGTAGAGGGACTATACTGTGCTTGACAGACTTTATCAACCACTGCAGTTCCCTGTGTACTAAAATGTGTAACTCTAGCTTCCTTCTTAGATGACCTTGACTGAGACCTCTCAGAAACCTCTGCATGCGTTGGCAGTGTAAATGGTCTTTCAGAGTTGTCAAGTTTGCAAAATTCAACAGACTTAATAATTTTTGCATTACTAGGAAGGAAGCCTGACTTTTTTCGAGCATCTTCAATAAGAAACTTTTTAACCTGGAAACTTTCTTTACAGGTAAGGCCATTGTCCTGTTTTGAGTATACCATAGGAGACCTAAGTATTCTATCCCCTGGCACGGTTCTAGTATGTCCTGTGATATTATTGTAGAAAAACGGTTTAAAAGAAAACCAGTGGGGTACTAAAGTGGTGGTTTGGTTCCGAACAAATTGCTGCACTTGGTTATTATTTTTATTACAAAAGGGTTTTAACCCAGGTGATTCCACACATGCGCTGTGGTCTTTAAGCAGCCTCCCTGAAAATGTTTGTCTGTGGGCATAGTCATTTCTGTTTAAATTCAGAGGAATTCTCTCCTTGATTATTGTTGAAGCGACGAAAATTAGTATGCTTCTTAGAAGCAACCCTAAACTTCTTATCCACCCTATTATTCTTAACACCCTGAACATTCCTATCCTGCTTATTACTAGAGCGCTCTCGAAAATCTCTATTTTGACCTCTGTCTTTAATATATGTAGGTGCATTTAACCATACCTGCGAACCACCTAATGATTGAATCACAGGTTGCAGGGCCTCTCTACTAAATAAATGTTCTGAGCTTGGGGGGATATTTCTCAATGTAGCCTTTAAATTAACATTATGAATTTCTTTGATAATTCTCTCTCGTCTTATTTCAATGCATTCGCTGCGTCTGCCACAAATAATCTGCATCATCTTTTCAGAACACTTGTGCATAGGGGACCCCGGACCAAGCAGTACTGAT
This sequence comes from Elophila nymphaeata, assembly GCA_955850985.1. Lineage (NCBI taxonomy): Eukaryota > Metazoa > Arthropoda > Insecta > Lepidoptera > Crambidae > Elophila > Elophila nymphaeata. The sequence goes on from OY039089.1 coordinate 1,788,698, forward strand.
ACCTTATTAAACAGGGAAGATGGGTTCAGCTCTCCTGGATTTGCTGCCGACCAGTTTACCAGGTCTTGTAAGGCTTGCTTCAAAAGCTCCCTCTGTTCCAAACCTGCATTGGTAAGGCCCGCTAGCATGTCTTCAGCAGATGCCAAAAAGTCCTTACTTTTATTAAAATGGCATAACTCATCATTTACTTTAAGGGCCACAAAGGCCGGAGAGGCAGAATAACCTCTTAATGTTGCTTTGTAGCGAATTCCTTTCCACGATTGTTTATCAAAATGCTGTAACCTGTTCACTTCAACAAGTTGTTCTTTCTTAGCTGGAGGAACCACTCTTTTGTCGTCATATTCAGTGTGCAACTCTCCTATTTCTAAATTGTCAGATGAAGTAGAAGGGTTCACTAAAAATTGTGAATGCGAGTTTGGTGTGTAGCTACAAGTAGTGTATGTATTAGGAGTGGGTCCAGACGTAGATGCGGTGGCTTGCCCACAGTTAAAGTACTGTGGCAAGTTAGATAGCTTCCTCATCTTCCGAAGATGTAGAAGACGATTCTTCTCCACCGCTAAAATTTGGGGCACGCTCTCCATCCGAAGCAGCGGCATCCAAATTCTGAACAACGTGACCCGACTCACTTCCGTCGCACATCCTGATGTTATTTTATAGCTTGCCACACACAACACTACTTAAACTTAACTTAACTGATTTTTTTAATAACTCTGTACTTAATTAACTTAGTTTTCAATAGTATATTACTTTAAAGAACGGGATGAAAAATTTTGCACGTTTTGCCGGCAAAATCTACAAACGCTATGACAGTGACAGTTGTTGTTGTCACAAAGCAGCTTCATGGACAAAGGAGAAAGGTACATTCAGCCTCTGGGTGAGTGAAAGAAATTCAATAGAGATGAAATTATCTTGGTAAGTGCAATTTATTTACATTAAATAGGCAAGATCTATAGATGCTTCTTCAACCAACGCTGTGTGTTTTAGAAACACATATAATAAGAAAATTTAAATGCTGCCCGAAGTAACTATTCTACCGGACGAAGTCGCGGGCAAAAACTAGTTTTGTTTATAAAAATCTAAATCTATTTTTGAGGCTGGCCCCAAATACAAGTGACAACGTTTATTCCAAATATTAAGGTTGGCACCGACCTCAAAAAAAAACATTTAGAATAGAATAGAATTAATCTTTATTGCACATCGACACAGATATAAAAGATTACAGTAAAAACATTTTTAGTACAATGTACAATGGGCGGCCTTATCGCTATGAGTGATCTCTTCCAGGCAACTTTGGATGGACAGGATTAAATCATATCAACAAAGGGAAGATGGCGATGCTACAATTCTTAAACTAGCTTATCATAACTTACAATTATTTTATAATAATGCATACAATAGTTTAATTATAATAATTTAATTTAGATTTTTATACACACATTTTCATTTCTCTGTTTTTAGTTATGAAGGCGGCTTTTTTTATTTAAACATTTTTTTATTTGCTTCTTAGTATTGTAAGTATATGCAATATTAAGTAGAGTTGGATAGTTATAAAAATCGGTTCACAACTCAAAGTAATCATTAAATAAAGTTAAGTCAGGATTTTTCCGTTATTTTTCAGAATAACAAAAAACCTCAAGGTCTAACGCTACAAAATTTTCAGGAAATTTTTCTCCTCTTATCTTAAAGTATATGTTAGTATTATTGTGTGTAATTTATACTTAATTAATATTGATCTGTACATCGCCATGCCAATCGTCTCGTTTTCTTTCTTTCCTGTCCATCCAAAGGTTGTCTGGAAGAGATCGCTTTATGCGATAAGACAAGAATTACAATTGTATTACATGATGTAATTAGTTTTTAAGTTCTTAAATGTTATTGGTTGTATGTACATTATTTTAATCTAAATATAAAAAAGAATCACTAAAATTGTTTAACAACTTTTGTTGAACCTCGGAGAATCAAGAGGTCTAAAAAGTGGAGTATATGGGATTTTAAATCACAATTAAAAACTGGTAACCAAACGCCACAGTATTTTGCTGTGGCCCAATATATTTTTAGTTGGAAATAGTTATATTAAAGTACTTATATTAATCTAACTCTTAACATCGCCAACTAGATTAAGCCATCATAGTGACAACGCAATCTAGTGACGTATATCTGAACTAATTATACAAATACGCACGCAAATACATAACAAACGTTACACAACTATCGAAGATATCAACGCATAAAGTGTCATAACAGTTTGATACCAATTAAGTTCGGTAGAGTCGCAAATAACATGAAACACAATCAAAACATTGGATTGGTAGTTTCCAGTTCAATAAATCTCAAGAAAAGGTGACGTTGACGAGTCCCCAAAGCTCATTCGATTCCTGACTAGTTTCTGTGAATTTATCTAAAGGTACGTGGCTGTGTAAAGGTCATTGAAACTTTAACACTTAAAATCGGATAATTCGTTTGGGCGTTACGGCGCCACAATGAAACATATACACAGATACACACATTAAACTTATAATACCCCTCTTATTGTTGGGGCCCAAAAACAGTACCTATTTGGCAGGGCCGGATTTAGGGGAGGGCAAGCGGGGCTACAGCCCAGGGCCTCCACAAAAGTGGGGCCCCCACAATAGAGACTTCGGAAAAAAAAATTCAAATTCAGACTAGTAAACACCAGTAAACAACTTTTCCTTTCATATTTTATTTCGCGTTTTACCTTTACCTACGGTACTTTGTACAAACATGATTACATGAATAATAATAATAATAATATATATTTTGTTCGTTGATTAAAGGTCGTAAAGAAGTATGCCTATTTTTTAACCGAAAACTCGATTGAAAAAAAATTTTCATTTTATTTGGAAAATAATTTGAGGCTAAGGGGCATCCACTCCTTTGTTGCCCCGAGGCCTCCAGACCTTTAAATCCGGCCCTGCTATTTGGTATTTGACAATGAAAGTTTTAGTGTAAAATAAAACTCGGCCCGTATTACATAAGTAATAATACTCAGAATTCAGAAATCGATCATGACTTGAGATCGTTTGTCACTTTCTATCAAGTACAAAGTGATAGAGACGTACGACGCTCAAGTCGGCGTTGATTCTTGACACTCATATAGAGAATGAGTCGTTAATACGTGCCGATAAGTTTCTGTGAAACTATCTCTGCTGGTTTATGATTTATGAAACATAATAATTTATCTAGTCGGTGGCGTAGTGCGTAACGGCGTTGTCTCCCACTCAGGAGGCGGTTCGAACCCCGCCAAGTACCAACGTGTTTTCAAATTTTGAATTCATATGTACCTTCATTCGACGCTTGTACGGTGAAGGAAAACATCGTGAGGAAACCAGCACACATGAAGAAATTCCTCCCACAAACAATTGTTTGTGGGAAGAATTGCGTTGTGTTTTGCTGCTCTAAAACTACAGGCTTTGCAAATACATTTAAATATGCTATTCTCCAACCATTATACACTGAAAAGCATCATAATTGTTTTGAAATGTCAATATAAAGCGTCAAGATGCTCGGTGAGCTTATATAAGAGTTTTTAGGGAGCTTAAGTTGTACATAAGTTAACTATTCATTTCTTGAAGTGCTTCCTGTGTTACTTGGGAATCCACTCCGCTAGGTCATAAAAAACCCCTGAGCCTACTGATCACTCTTGATTACTAACATTCACAGAAAATGGTTTACTCGACCAGTGGTCGAAATTTTTATGGTCGAGTAGCATTTCACGATATGCCGGCAAAACACGATCGGCCAACGACATACATAATTATTAGTATCCAAAATTGTTTGGTGACAGGTATTATTACAAAATGCGACCCCAAAGACCTGTAATTCTGTAGGAAAATAAAACCAAGATGTCGTAAAAATTTCAAATTCAAGAAAATCTCGTTTTCATTCAGTACGATTTCTAACTGTAACTTAATAAAGTGGTGTGAAGGAACCCTAATTTTCCGCTTTCGTTTACCAAGCAAGACCGCTGGCCACCGTTTCCGGCCGCTCATTTCCTCCGGAACCGGATACCCGCTCCGCTTCCGGCTAAGAAGAAAATATCTGAGAAGAAGCTTCACGATATTTGTCTTAACGCTTTCAATCATAAATAATATAGTCGTCATATTCAGACGCGGAAAAAATGTTTGATTATATTTTTAACCGTCGACGCAAAAAGAGGAGTGCATATGTTTGACCTGTCTGTGTATCTGTGTGTCTGTATGTCTGTCTGTAGCATCGTAGCTCCTAAACGAATGGGCAGATTTTGATGCGATTTTTTTGTCCGAAAAATGACGTGATCGGAATTGTTCTTAGCTATAATTCATGAAAATCTGTTCAGGCGTTTCAAAGTCATCAGCTCTCCATTGAATAATATTCAAGGAAAAAATATTTTAAGTAGTACCTACCGATATCTATCGGAATTCCGATAGATAGCTAGGTCCGCGAGTAATTTAAAAACAATAAAATAAAAATAAATTTTAAGTACACAAAAAAAACACACAAACACTAAAAATAAAAAAAATAAAAATTAACTTCATTAAAAGAACCTATTAGCCGGCTTAACCATTATGGTGTATGGCTTAATGAAGAAAAAAAAAGAACCAACTTATTTATATTTTTAAGATGAATGTCGCTGCGTTGGGGGACCGGCAAGTAAAGTCAAAAGACGAAGTCAAAATTTCTTTAGGTAGGTACAATTTGTACACTTATGAAAGTCAACTTTGATGCCATCGGTTCAAGAATAAGTTAATAAATTTGAAACCAAAATTCAAATAAAAATAGTCCTGATAATGCTCAAGTACGGATTAGCGGCCCCCGACGCGGCGACGTTCGTCTTAAAAGTATGAAAAGGATCTTTTAATGATGTTAGAAGGCCAAGAGTTATTTTTTTCTTTTTCGCGCCAAACATTGCTCGCGAAAGCTTCGTTGCCCCGCACGAATGCATTTGTGTCTACTAAGATTGAACGATAGCGTTCAATCTTCATACTTACACGCTTCAACCGCATTGAACAGAACAATGACGTCAATGAGCAATATTGAAGCAATGCCATTGAAAGCGTTCGGCAAATATTTAACTTTCAATGAGATTGAGCAATGGCATTGAAAGGTATTTACACGTCTCAATGACAGTAAAGCAATGTAATTGAAAGCAAAATTTAAATTGAACTATGTAATTTCTGCTTTATGATAGTCGAAACACTAAACACAAATGTAGTTAAAGATAATGGAGATCACACAAAATAGTCACTTGATGACCATCATCTTGTCACTTTACTAACCAAGATCTTACAGTTTCTTTCATCATTTCATTCTTATACAATAATCGCTTTCAATAAACGATATGTCTACCTGTTAGTTTTGGAAGTCAAAGGACTATCCGATAAATAACGGAAATGTTGACTGTCTTGTGAAAGAAAATTAATGAAAACGCAATATCTAGATAGTGTTATTTTAGTTATAGTAGTCATTGCTAATTGCACAATCATGACAGTTGGAATTGAATCGTAGCTGAAGCTTATGTAATGACCGTTCATCCATCATGGCCAAGGAGCAACTAATTAATCATTTCCTTCTTCCCTTTATGCACAAATAAATCTTCTTTTTCTAACTTGCTCCCGATTATTAAGGGTCTAAGCAATATTGATTTCATGTAGAAGGCTGGCAACCTGTCACTGCTTTGGGGCACTGATTGGCCCATACTGCTAGATGTAGCTTTAAGCATTACCAACTTTTAATGTTACCTAAGGCTTTCCTTAACTCTTTTAGGATTAAGAGCGTGATGTTATGTATGTATCACAAGATTTCGGTATAAAAAATGCAAAGGAATTTTGAGTTGCGAAATTTATTGTCCGTGGTTGGGATCAAACTGTCAGTGTGTATGCTTCCTAAGACTACATTTTAAAATAGAATAAGTTAAAGTGAATGCACAGCTTCAAGCTGTCGTCACGCTGGCCACAAATTGTAATACATTTTAACTTTGTTCGTTACAAAATGTGACCTGTCTAACTTAAAGGAAAGAGAATTTATTTTGTGCAAGAAAACTGCATAATATAAGCAAAGTTTGTATTAAAAAGTGAGGTAGCATTAAACACATAGTTGCTTAGATAGCTGTGAGGTCTGAAAAGAGAAACAATGAGAAGAGAACCTTGTTGTAATCATAACAAGGTTGCTAACGGCTTGTATTACAGAGTTCTCCAGTTCCTCAGAGAGATGGTCAGATGAGACACGGGTTATCAAAAACTCTCATCTCATCTCGCCACCATGTCCGAAGAGTTAAAGGAAGCGCTGGATGCAAATTTTGGACAGATAAGTCCGTACTTTTAGTTGGTCCAAGATCGATTTGTTAGTACGGCGTTCCGTCTACTTACCACCAAACATAAAATAACGATATACTCTTATATGCGGGGAAATATGCTGGCCCGTAGGTTTGCACATTGTTCTGAAGAGGTTAAAGTTACACTTTTTAAGGCATACTGCCAAACGTTTTACGCCAGCAGTCTATGGGTTAGTTTCACTCAGAAAGCATACAACGCCCTGCGGATACAATATAATAATGTATTCAGGGCTTTGGTGGGTCTTCCTCGTTACTGCAGTGCATCAGGCATGTTTGCTGATGCACACACCTATAATTTTTATGCCTTGATACGCAAAAAATTTGCCTCCATTATGTACAGAGTGAGGAGAAGCACCAATTGTATCCTGCAGGTTTTTGCGGAGCGACTGGATGGCCCTACCACATGCAGATTTATCGAGCTTCATGTCATGAATGTGTATCTGAATGAACTGGTTTCTTATATTATTATTGTTGTGTACTAGTTAATTATGATAACTTTAAATTGTGGCCTATATGTTTTTCTGATCTGTGGGTTATATTTTTGTAAAGTTTCATTAAAATCCATTCAGTAATTTTTATGTGAAAGAGTAACAAAACACACATCCATTTTTAAATGCATCCAGATATCCATACAAGCTTGCGCGTTTATAATATTAGTAGAAATATTATTATTATTTTTTTTTAATTTATTGTTATTTCAATTTTTCAATTAAATTTTAATAACAATTAGTTCAATTAACTTAATTCAATTCAATTCAATGTTTAAATTTAATACCCGATTTTTTAATTAATATGTTTTGTGTAATAATGTAGTCACTAACATAGTACATAAGTTGTGTATACTAACAATCTATGGACCCCTGATGTCTGAAAATAAAAACATTTTATTTTATTCATTTATTATTATATCATTAGGGTGCTGTGGGTGTTTAGTGAAAGTCCAGTTACTGCGCGGGAAAATCACAGCATCGCGCACGTCTATCGAAACGAGTCCCGGCTTCGACTGCGTGGTGCCGCAACAGCGCGGGCACAGCGCGAGTACCGATGCGGAGATGTTCGAAGCGAAGACGAGGAGAGATGTTTTTCAACAAAGGTGAATCCACCAAAGCTGAGCGGAGATGCGTACTGACTAAACCACAAATTTAATAATACAAGGGGATAGGCCGAGCCAGCGTTTAACTTGTGACAAGTGTATGCACATTGACGCCAGTTCCCCGTCCGATAATGTCGATTGAGTCCACAGTGAGTCGTACGTATGTCAGAAAAAAAATCCGTTTTTCTTTCAAAATGCCGTCCTGTTCCACTGTAACATGCAATCATTGCAGTGAATCAGTTATTTATCAAGTAATGGAATAACTTTTCACACGTAAGAACCGAAAAACTGAGATTTACATTTAAAAAACAATATTTAAACAAATAGTCCGACTTTTATTCATAAAAACACAATCGCTTCAAATTATGCATTACTATCTTACAAATTGTATTATATTGCGGCTGTGTTTAACTTTCTATTATCTTAACCACAGAACACAGACCTCTTTCTGTGTTCTGTGATCTTAACTTAGCATTCCATTGAGCCACCGTGAGGGTGCCGGGTCCATCTCGTTGAAGAAAGGGGAGCCAGAAACAGTGGCTGGGACTTAAGACCTAGGTTTAGGGTTAAGGAGGCCTGCTGATTGTTGGCACAATGGCACTCCCCTTCACTACGCTGCCTCTCTTTACCTAGCCATATTTGATACGAATCCGCGAGAGCTGCTCTAGATATACGCGTTCCAATACAAAACTGTATACAAAGACTTATTAATGTATTTTTAACATTTGGAATATCGTAATGTCTTATTTAAGCTCACCAACCTTCGTCTCAAGTAGGGTATGTGAATTTTTAAGATTAGCTCATATTAAAATCTAAACATAGGTTCTGATGGTAAATACATTCAATCCATTAGACGGGTCATAATATTTGCTAGCCTTATAGTATAAAATAATATTGTCGCACACGTGGACTTTAAATTGCCAATAAAGGACTAAATTATAGCCTTTTACATATTCATGATATTAAAATTGCTGTAATGTGTTTAGGTTGTAAACATAGCAACGAAGATGTTTTCCTTAGTGCTGAAATATTACTTACACCTGACTCACAAGTCCCAGGCACTGCTCCTAGCTCAGTAACAGGCTTATTTTATACTCAGACCAATAAATAAGTATTGGTCTGAGATTTTATACAAACAAATTACTAGCTAGTAATTTTTTAACTAGTATTTCACTACAGTAAAAAGCCTGGCAAGTCACCATTGAATATTTCCGTTTCCTACGTGTGTTTCTAACTCTCCCCACGAGTAGTACCTATGACGTATTAGTTAGACGGTCACACGACACGTGCTCTAGTGGGTAGAGAGATGAATGGATAATAAGAAGTTTCAAGGTCAAATTTTTTGCCTTCGCTTTTTTTTCGAGTTGTCGCTTCCGCTTTTACCTACAAATTTCGTGGTTTTCTAGGATAGACATAAGTGTCACAAGCATCTAAAGGCTGCGATAACCATGCAATAAAGATATGCAATAAAACCGATTACCGTTTGCAAATATTCACGGAGTAAGCTTGATTTGAACATGGTCAATAATTTTGGTTACAAATAATAGTAATACGATTCTACTTCTGGCTTGTTTTTGTTTATCCCAGTTATTCTTCCAATTTCATATAATTATTTATATTCATTTATACTTAATGTTGTCCACTATGCATGCCGTGCCGACCTAAGCTTACATTAAGTCTCAGTTCCCATGTGATTTTTTTTTTGTCGGGGAGGTCAAATTCATTTACGCGTCGTCTTTGCGGGGTGGTGCCAATCGCAGGGGATATGTGAGACTCGAGGTAAAGGCGTTCTCTCCATACCCACTAAACGTCCTCCCCGGCCTGACCTTCAGTGCGCTATTACAGGGCTCGGGATCTGCGCACGTGAGCTCAACTACACCGAGACTGTCCCAGCGCTGCCCGTCTAGACACCTCTTCCTTGCACCAATTGGTGGCAAGCAGCCATTCCTACACCGAAGGCTGCTCGACCTGGCGCGTCCTCCTGACGATGACACCGGGAGCAGCCATCGGACTGCACCCAGGGGACTCGACGATGGCATGTGACTTCGAATGCCAAGGGGACACACTTGACATCAAAAGCCACACACTCGCCTAGAAAGTTTCCCCATCACGTTACCAGGGTCCGCCACGAAGAGGCTTCTGGACGTGGACCCCACAACCTTACTCACCAACAGAAACACAAAACAACAAAAATAATAAACAATAATGCGTTTGTTAAAAAATATTCCTCGTATCCTCAAAATAAGCAGATTTCAAAATTGTTTCCACATTGCCACCAAACTTGAGATTGAACAATCTAAGCGATACCTGCGACATTACGATATTCATTTTGATACAGAACAAGCCATAAAATCAACCCTTTTCTAAATTCGCCAAGACACTCTACCTTACCAATAAAAAGGTTGCATAAGCCCGTCTCTTTCTCTCCGACCGATGTGAAAGAGAGAGGAGACCGGTCAGGATTAGCTAGGGCGCCACCGTTTGACCCTTGTAATCCTTCGGGATCTAGCTAGGGAGATAGGGCTGTGATCCCAGGAACTAGTTAGACGTTTGATTCGGGAACTAGGATATTGCGAGTTCTAGTTAAGGCAATTTTGGGACTTCATTAGTTGGTCGGTGTAAGCTGTGAATCAACCGGGATTACGTTTTGTAAATTAAATGGAGATTATTAGGGATTGGACACGATCTGAAGTATGAAGCTATGGTGAAGTGATGGTGGCGGTTTTTAATAGCATGTTATTGTAGGTGTTAATCTTCCGGTGTTGTTTTTTATGGAAAAGGGGACAAACGAGCAAATCGTTCACCTGATAGTAAGTGATCACAGCCGTCAATAGACTTTTTTGAAAAGATCAAAATCACAACACCTCTTATATATTCATTTCACAGGTATCTAACTACGACTGAAATATTTAGCTGTTTCTATGCAGAAATTTAAAAGCTAGATTATTTTTATACACAAATTATAGAGAATTTTTACGATATTTCAGTATATTTAAGTTTTAGATGCATATGGATTATTTTAAAAACAAATACCTACGTGAAATTTACCTATTTCTAACACCACTGTAGAGATTGACACCTATCGACAACTTTTGAAATAGGTATCGATATTTTCTTAGTTGACAAAGGTATTAGTGTGTCCGGGGAAGTAGTAATCAAAGTTTAAGGCGCCTTCCTCACCGGCTCGGTGAGTTTCGATATAGGTTCCGCCCTAGTCGATTCAATGCCAATCAACTTCAGTAATTATAAATCTATTGCTAAAAGATTTGGGATTGGCATTTTACGTGTACCTGACACCAACCCTCCTTTTGAACGACTGCTATCTATCAACAACACCCAGGACCACCAGCTTAACAACGAAGCACAGAGGAAAATCGAGGTGAAAAAATCCTCAGCTATTTTTAAATTTTCATATTGATTTTTCTTGTCGAGTCTAGTTTCACACGTATATCGTATCACGTCGTGGGCTGATTGTATAGTTGGGCCCATCGTGAAGTACTGGACCATAAAAAGTTCAACCACTGGTCGAGAAAGCCATTTTTTAAAATGTTAGTGGTCTGGTCAGGTAAAATAGAATAATATTTTATTTATTTATTTATTTATTATTATTATTTAATTATACGGGAGTATACCCAATTACATAATTAAATCATTTAAAAAATTATCTAATTACAATAATATGTCAATTAATTAACAATAAAATACCCAACAACATATCTACTTAAATAAAATTAACAAGAATAATAATTTTCACAAAACATTAATATTGCACAATAAACATAACTACGGCTATCGACAAACACATCTAAATCGGGGTAGTTCCTCAGGAGTGCGTTGAGCGCCGCATGCATGCTGCACACTGGGGACTGTGCGTGTGCCACTGTACGGCTTGCAGGTCGCGCAAATAACAAGTGCCGACGGTTTGCGTGGTGTCGGGTGTAATTGTCAGGCACGTAGAGCCGCGACAACTTCCCAAGTAGTTCGGAGCATTCAATGTCCCCACGCAGAATTTTTAATGCAGTCTGGACTTGATCACACTGTCTTCTAACTTCTAGAGAATGCATACCTAGCATGCCTAGCAAGAACTTCGTAGGGTATAAAAACGGGTAGTAACCGTAAATTCTTTTATACAAGTACCTGAGAAATGCTTTTTGGACCTTCTCCAGCATCAATTTGTACGAAGCTTCGTGTGGGTTCCAGACACATGCACTCGTCTCCATCTTACTTCGAACTAAGGTGGAGAACAGGAGTTTCATTACATGTGGGTTGTGAATATCTCGCATATTCCGAAGAACAAAACCCAAGCGGCGAAATGACTCCTTTGCCAACTCGGATATGTGCCTATTAAAGGTTAGAGCTGGATCAAAAGTGACGCCTAGATCTTTTATTGCTTCCGCACGAGAGACATTTTCGCTACCCATATGGTAATTATACCAAATCGGTTGACGCCGCCTGCTGAAAGTCATAACCGAACACTTTTTGAAATTGAATTCCATGTGGTTACGATCGCTCCACAGAAGTAAGGCATTGATGTCCTGTTGTATTTGCCTGCAGTCACTAACACTTTTGACCTCCATGTAAATTTTTAAATCGTCGGCATAAAGAAGACATTTGACGAATCGAAACTCCTGTACTACGTCATTTATCATTAAAAGAAAGAGTAGGGGACCCAATATTGACCCTTGATTGACACCAGAGGGGGTGCTATAAGTGCCAGAAACATAGCATCCATATCGAACGTATTGCTGTCTGTCGCAAAGATAGTTTGAAAGGAGTTTCAATAAGTGTGGCGTAAATCCAAAGGCCTCAAGCTTTGTCAACAAGATTCCATTGTGCACTCTATCAAATGCCTTACGGTAGTCAAAATACAAGACGTCCACCTGCCTTCCCCCGTCAAGACAAGTTGAGACAAAATCGGTCAAGGTAAGCAGATTGGTGTTAACCGATCTTTGCGCTCGAAACCCATGCTGCTCTTCAGATAGATGACATTGAACCTGCCTATATATACTTTTGTACAAGAGTATTTCAAAGATTTTAGCAAATGACGACAGGATAGCGATAGGACGGTATTCCTCGATTATCGACTTATTTTGTGACTTAGGAATTGGTATGACCTTTGATGTTTTCCACTCGACAGGATAAACAGTCGTTGTGATAATGAGATTTACAATGTGACATAGTGGCACACACAAAAACTCCCCGCATTGCTTAATAACACTTGCAGGTACCCCATCGGGACCCACAGATAAACTTGGTTTAAGCCTTCTAATTGCCTGCTTGATGTCAGACAAAGAATATGTACTAACACTCACCAGTGAACCTAGGTCACGAGGCTGATGCACGCCTTGAGATCGAGATGTGTTAGATGTATAAGCACTTGCAAAATAGTCAGCAAAAGCTTCAGCGCAGTCAATACCCTCGTTTTCAGTACCATTATATGTAAGGTTTGGCTTGAACCCACCGTTATCACGTAAGCTAGAGATATGCTGCCAGAATGCACGAGGATTAGATTTTAAATTATTCTCTAATTTATGTAAATGATTCCTGTAGGCAGAGGAGAAACTTCTTTTTAAAGATGCTCGCAAACTAGAAAATTTTGCATATATGATTGGACATTTTGATTTTTTCCAATCTCTATGTAACTTTAATTTTAACCTGATGTTTTTAATAATCTCTGCAGTAAACCACACTGGATATCTGCCAGTGCTCATCTTTGGTCTTCGCTTTTTGGGAATTAAAAGGTCAAAAATATTGTAAATAATACCATAAAACAAATCAGTAGCAGCATCAACGTCGCTGGCGCCCGTTACCGGGGTCCAATCAGCATCGCGGAACGCGCAAGAAATGAGAGAATGATTGGCTTTGTTGAAATTCCAATCCTTAGCGGCGTTGATGTTGCTAGGACACAGTGTAGGCATACGTTCAAATGTCGCAAAACGTACCAATATATCTAGAGGGGGGTGGTATGGGTCAACATTAACTATACCACCACACTCAGCATTCGCAACAACCACGGTATCAACGCACTCCCGACTTAAAACAATATCCAATCTTCCGCCATATACATTACATATTACATTGTTATCACACAAATTACAGAAAGACATAAAATAGCAAAAATAATTACATACATTGACTGAAGCACTATTGAGGTTAATGTCACCGATTATATAAACTGACCCACTAATATCCACCAGAAAGGATTCTATTTTAGTAAACCAATCGAAGTAAGCACTGTCAGTGGCACTTGGGCTTATGTACACCACGCACACGTAGATAACACGACTGTTAATTGTTAAGGACACCCAAAGATCCTCTCCAGACAGAGTCTCAAGCTCGTTTCGACGAGCCAAAACAAGGCCAGGTCGCGCAGCGAGAAGCACACCTCCACCACGAGATCCACGATCACGCCTAATGACGCTCCAGTTCGAGGCTGTCAGTTCAGCATCATTGACAGATGAGTCAAGGAATGTTTCTGCAGCAGCAACCAGGTCATGATGCAGTAGTAATAAGTTCATATTCCAAGTCCTCAGTTTTGTTTTAAGGCCTCTAACGTTTTGGTACATGATGTTGAGAGTGGTACCCGGTTTATATGATACTCTGCTTCTGGTCTCTGCAGTCGTTCTATCAGCGGACTCACTAACTGGTGTCAAAGCCCGATATCGACTTGTCATTTCGCCGCTGTTTTTCCTGACGAAAGGGCAGACGACGCCAAGGCTTAATGCAGACATCCTGAGGCCAGTTTTCGGGTGCAAGTATGAGACTGGACAGATTGTGAGACAATGATATTTTGAACGAAGCGTATGGACCTCGGGCTTTCAAGCTTTTTACTTTCTCGTATACGTAGTATAGAAGAAGTCTTGTAATCGTCAAAAAATTTGACCTTGAGATTTTGACGGATTTACACTTTTGGACCTCCCTGAGTCCAAAAATACTAATTTTGGAAATATGTCTATGTGTGAGTCTGTGCGTTAGCACGATAACTCGAGTATGCTTTAACTTAAGGCAACCAAATTTAACATGCATGTATGACACATAAATGTAAGGTTTCTATCAACTTTTGAGTCGTCGATCACGAAAGTTAAGCAACCAAGTGCGCGGTCGGTACTCGGATGGGTGACCAAAATTTAACTTGCATGTATGACATCAAAATATAAGCTTTCTATCAACTTTTGAGTCATTTCTGGTATACGAGAAAGTCAAGGGGAGACCACTACCGATTTTTTTGAATCAAAATTTGAGAAATTGAGATCCAACTCTTGCTATCCAATGGGTGTTTTGGTTTAATTATAATAAACAAGCAGGAAAAAAAATTTGTGTGTAAAAAAATTCTTAAGGAAAAAATTGGAGACTAATTTTATTTCACACCTGTCAATTAAATAAAATATAAAAAATGGAGTAATAAGAAAATTAACTGTCACAAAGCAAGTTTTCCCTAAACATCCTCCCAAGGGGAAAAAAGAAGAAAAATAAAATAATGATACTTACATGAAACCATGCAGTCCCAAACAACGGGACTAACATCGCATTCGCGAAAAGAAATCAACTACTTGTGCCCCCTTCAAATGTTAAAATAGGCCAACATCCATGTGCCATCCCTGAATCAACAAGGCGGGAGTTCAAAAACGTCAATTGAGAAATCGCACGCCCCAACACTTTGTTTATCTGTCCTGTGACGTGCGCAAAGTTTGCTCGGTTTCCTTGTTAACTTTCGGTGTGACAAGCTTATTAAAATATATTATGTATGTGACATTTCTATACTTAACGTGGAAGTTAGGACGGTACGCCAAGGACGGGCAATGACAAAAATTAACTTTTTATGGATTTATTTTTGCGTTAACACACGCGCATATTAAAAATGCCCGAACTGTCAAATCGATTTTTTTTCAGTGTATAAACTTTTTTCACGGGATAAACGTTTTTCTCTATTTAGTACTTAACACATCTATTAAATTTTATTATATTGTAATCTAATAAAAAATAAAATAAATAAAAATAAAAATTGTTTATTGGGTAACTTAGGTACTATTAAAACAATGACAGTGGCTGGACCGTCTTTTAAGCAGTAAGTATTTGCTTGTGCCAGGACACTCCGCTCTTTCTTATAGCTAAAACATACAGATGCTAGTTACCATGTACATACTTAATTAAGTTATTTAATACCTAAATACAATTTAATGATATACATTTACAATATCTTGTGTGTATGTGTGTGTGTGTGTTTGTGTGTGTGTGTGTTTATGTGTTTGTGTGTGCATGCGTTCATGCATACATGATAAATCATCGAATCTAAATGTTTTTTAGAGGTCGGTCCCAAATACAAGTGACTACGTTTATTCCAATTATTGAGGTTGGCAACTTGGCACCAACCTCAAAAAAGGGTTTAGATTTTTTTAACATTAATTTTTTATTTCTACGTTTTTAATTTTGATGGCGGTTTATTTTTATTTAATAATAATAGGGGTTAAAGAATGAAATTGCCGATTTTTTCCTCATTATTCCTTAGTGTATAATTAATTTAATACAATAGCTTTATCCATTATTCTTTTATTATTTTAAACTTCATTACAAGGACTTTTATTTATGTATAAAATTTTATTCTTATTTTTATTTTTTTCACTATAAATACATCTTCAAAAACAGCTCGTCCTAAGTGGTGCCCGTCTCCGTCATAAAAATATGAATATTTTTTTACAGATATAAATTCACAAAATTTTTCTCTGTGTATCCTATAGCTTGATGTTGTCTAAATATATCCACAAAATTACACAAAGTTTAGATTTGTGGTTCCTTAAAAAGTCGCAAATATATTTGTATAGAAAAATGAATTTTCGTTAAATTCTCCATACAAAACGGCAATTTCATACTTAAACCCCTAATAGTTTATTATTATTATGATTATACTACGAGATGGCAAACAGGCTTGCGGCCCACCTGGTGTTGCCTAATAGACATTTGCAATATTAAGCGTAAATCACCCTGGGGACAGCCTTCCATGCCCGGTAATTATTATATTTTTGCTTTTTAGTGTTTTAAGTATAGAAATTTTCAGGAAACTATCTCGAGATCTTTTAGACAGTCAAGTAATAAAATTATAACAATATCATCGATGTCTTATCAGCTCAAAAACTACTCGTCAGGTATCGATCAAATTTAAATGGGAGCACATGACAAGCACCAGCTTCCAAACATAAAAAGAATCTTATTGAATTTTCATCTTAGCAGCCGAGAGACGTCCACTGTTGGACATAAGCCTTATTGACTTTTAGTGAACATAAATTTTAGTGAACCCACCAACAAAAGCCAGTAACCAGGACAGATGTCGCTCTTAATTAATCAGCATTTCGAGAATATACTAAGGGTTCCCTTGAAATTTAGGCAAAGTTGCTGAAATCAGACATAAGGATCATCATCATCATCATCAGCTCACATAATGTCCCCACCGAGGGGCTCGAGCCTACCCCACATTAGGGGCGATTAGGCCTTAGTCAACCACGCTGACCAAGTGCGGGTTGGTCGACTTCACACACAACCTAAGAATTTCTTCATAGGTGTGTGCACTGTGCAGGTTTCCTCACGATGTTTTCCTTCAACGTAAAAGCGTCGATTAAACGTACATATTATGAATTCAAAATTTGAAAACACATTGGTACGTGGCGGGGATCGAACCAGTGTCTCCCGGGTGGGAGACGACGTTCTTACGCACTACGCCACCGACGCTTCCTTTTTGACATAAGGATACCTAAACCTACTTGGAGCGTTGTAAGCGAAATATGTAGGAAATATTGTGTCAAATATTGTGAAATTGTCAAGACCTGAGGTAGATATTGAAAGAGCATACCCAAGAGACTGGTGACGGAATAAAACATAATAAAATAGAAACTAGGAGGTGACAAATATTCGATTTTTTGGATGTGGTATTTTAAAGTCAGAGAGGTTAGGCACAGTGGATCACCCGATCGAATTTGCAGTGCGCAAATAGCGGTAGTAAAAAAGGCAGCAAACAGATGGCATAATAAAAAAGTGAAAAACGTTACCATGCACGGAGACTATCCTTTTCTTCGACTGTTACTTTACTGGTTGAATAATTAAAGTTGAATGTTTTAAGGATTAAATTGCGTTTCTTATAAGTAAAATCTTCCTATTGATAACTTCATCATTTCAGCCGAGACTCGCTGACTGCTAGACATAAGGTGTATGTCCTTGGAGTCCTAAAATCTCCAAACTGATACTTCCTGCGCTGACCGCATCCAGCGCGACTTTGGTCCACCTTGTGGAAGGCTTAATAACGCTGCGTCTCTCAGTAACCCGTCGCCACTCAAGGACCTTTCTGACCCAACGGCCGTCAGTTCTACCTTCAATGTGGGCAATATTGAAAGTAGAACTAACTGCCATTAAGTTCGCAATACTTTGGGCTGTGTCGGTGACCTCAGTTCCCTTCAGACTTCATCTTGTCGTTACTGACTTGATGATGGTCAGTGACGATTAAGGTAAGATAAGGTACGAAGAAGGTCACGAACTTTCCTGTAAAAGTTACCAGCTCAAATCGCTTCTCGCTCATCCTTAATGGTAGAACAAACCTTAAATACAGACTGTTGACAGGCCACGTCCAGCAGCCATACGGTCGCGTGGGGGAGGTGTTGGATTTTACCTGAAAAAAGGTCTTCGTGTTCGTGTCCTTGAACACCCTAACTGTCCAGCTGTGGAGCAAATGTGGCTCGGTATCGGAATCAATGGTGTTAAGGTGGTCGTGGGCACTGTTTACCGACCGCCTTGGCTTAATGTGGATACGGTATTAGATGCTTCAGCGGAAACACTCACATCTTTCTCATCATTTGACCAGATAATAGTAATGGGGGATTTCAACATTGACATGCTTCGTGCTCATGAATCAAAAAAGTTTAGATTTTTGCATTTTATCCATAGTGTGAATATGAAACAGTATGTTACAGAACCAACACATTTTACCGATCACTCCCAGACGATTCTGGACCTGGTTTGCAGTACAACTAAAGTCAGTAAGCTAATAGTTGATCATGTGCCTGACCTCAGCGCTCATGCATTTGTTTCTTATGAAGTGAATTTACAGAAACCTAAACCAGAACCACGATGGATTTCATACAGGCCGTTGAAGGAATTGTTCAACGCACATGTAAATGATATACCATAGGAGCGGCTCCTTTGTGATAATGTAAGTGACTCGGTCGATGCTTCAACGTCCATATCAAGGAGCTATTTAATATTCACGCAACCATAAAAAAAGTTTATTTGCGAAAACAATTTAAGCCATGTATAACGGAAACCATAAAAGAGATGATGACTCTATGGGATAAAGCACATACTATTTGTCGTAGAACTAAGCTTGATCGTGATAAAAATTATTACAAAAAACTCAAACAGTTGGTAAATGAATATGTATATCGTGAGATGGCAGCTTTTTACCAGTACTACTTTAATAAACCTTTGAAGGATCCTCGCACACTTTGGAAAAGTATAAAACGTCATGTTGTAGATTTCAAATCAAAATTTGCAGACTTGCCGGAAAATATTAGTGACCCTGATCATGTCAATGATTATTTCTTAGATGTTCCCGGTGGTGATAGGGTAGATGACTCCCTTATTACATACTTTTCAACTAATCGATTTAATGATTCCGTGTTTTCCTTTAAAAGTGTGGACGCTGAAACGATATTTAAAATCATGAAAAGTATAAACACAAATGCAAAAGGTGTGGATGAAATAACACAAAACATGGTCCTTCTAACATTGCCACGAACACTGCAAGTTATTGTTGATATTGTAAACAGATCTCTAGTGACAGGTACTTACCCAAAAATATGGAAGCAAGCTAAAGTTAAACCCGTACCAAAAATCAATCATCCTACACAGACAGCTAAAGGATCTTCGACCAGTTAGCATACTACCATTTTTATCTAAAATAATAGAGAAGGCTATTTGTATCCAAATAAATCAATATTTAAATGCAAGTAACATCATACCGGATAAGCAATCTGGATTTAGAAAAGGAAGAAGTACGGCAACTGCTTTACTTGATGACGTGTTGACTGAGCAAGACAAAGGAGACGGGTCAATCTTGGTAATTCTAGATTATTCCAGAGCATTTGACATCATTAATACGACTTTGCTTATTGCTAAATCAAAATATTACGGATTTGATGACCTTGCAATTAAAAATGTTAAAAAGGTTTTCCAATTATTTATGTAATCGCTCGCGAATGGTGGAAATTGTTTCTGATAATGGAATAACAAAAACATCTGCTACATCCTTTGTCAATAAAGGCGTTCCACATGGTTCCATATTGGGACCTATTTTGTTTATTATTTACACTGCTGACTTGCCAAAATCAATTACATATACCAATCATCACATTTATGCAGACGACCTCCAGATTTATATGTCTTTTAATCCAGCTGAAATAGCAGAATTGACAACTAAGATCAACTTGGACCTCAAAAACATAGCTAAATAGTCGAAAGCTAATGGTTTGGTCTTAAACCCAGGTAAGAGCAAGTTCATGGTTCTGGGCTCCGAGACTCAAATTAATCAAATTTACAGTATTGCACCAGAAATCAAATTGAATGACGTGGAGATCGAGCGATTCGAAGAAGCTTGGTGTGTGGATGGATGGGAAATTGAAGTTTGAGAAGTACATAGGCGATATTGTTCAACAGTGCTATTACAGGCTGAGAGTGTTGTACCAGGCATTAACTAAGTGTGGATGTTAGAATTCGTCTCTGTGAGTCACTTATATTGTCCAAGCTGAACTATGCAGATTCAGTGGTTGGAATTTTTTTTGTGTGTTTTTTTATTCACTAACACTGACACCCAAAAGAGCCTTCTACTATTTGCGCATGGCCTAACGCTATTTTGTACATATTAATGGTATGTGTAGTCTGTAATTATCAAGGTATCCGCAGAATACCAGCGTCGAAGCACTCTGTGTCTCGACATAAGCTGAGCGGGGACCTATTTGGCTAAAAAACTTTGCGTGTATTTCTTTTTTGTTACTTTTTAATTGTATTTTTTTGCCAAATAAACGTTTATTCATTTATTCATTCAAATACGTAGCGAACAGTTTGAGAACCATCTAAAAGAAGATCGGAGGACATCTCGTTAAAAATGATGTCTCCAGTTGTTTTTTTTTTTAATACAAATTTATATTGAATATTCTCAGGTACAGCGGAGTTTGTATTGCCAGGAACATTATTTTTGCTGGAACCAATATTAGAAATGTAATTAGAAAAAACTTGTTTCTACCGTGACTTCGTCTGATTGAGACTTGGAAATGAAGTATGTGTGAGGCTTCATTCCATATTTAAATAAAGAGACTCATCATCATCGTTTGGGTCCCCATTTTATTTGCGATCGGCGTAATAAGTTATGAACCTAATTTAAAAAGGATTTGTATGAGAATTTTCACAACCAGGCCTACCTATGTCAAAACCTCATTGGGTATGCTATAGTTGGTGATTGCCTCCACCTTAAGAAAGGTGACGTAAATAGTACTTTTAACAGGAGTGAGCATACCATATTCGTTACCTACCCTACAACTACTTACATAATTATGTCGTAGGATTATTACGAAATTCAACCTGGATTAGAAAAAAATAGATAGCAAAGTGGGGAACAAAGAGAAGCGTAACGGAGCCTTCGTTGGTGTCATACAGATTCTACTACGCTTATTTTCCGAAAAGGGTGGAGCAGACCTATAGGTAACATTTAGTTACACATAAAGTCACACAATAAAAATCAAAAGGTTCTTTATTTGAGTGGAGTTTGCTAATAATTAAATAATCGAGGTATGGCACGGTGGCACAGCAGACTAGCCGCTTGAATCTGGAGCATCCCAAACTGGGGTAGTACCTCCACCTTACAGAAGACCACAGTCAGATAACACTATATTTTGTGGTGTTGTGTTTCTGTTGGTGAGTAAGGTCGCCAGAGCTGCACGGGGTTGGAAAGGGGACTATGGTTGTCAGCGCGCGAGTGTGACGTCAGTGTTGCAAGCGTCTATAGGCGACGGTGACTTCTTATCACCAGGCAGGCCATATGCTTGTCTGACAACCACTTGACATTAAAAAAAGTACTTTTAAATTCATACATCAAATTCTACAGTTGAACACGGGTTTTATGTTTAGGTAGTGCGTGATCCGGCTAGGCTAAAGAAATTAAGCCTAACCAGCTCACGCACTACATAGATTTAAAACCGGCCTCAGGTTTTTTTCACAGCGCTCCGACTGTACCTAGGTTGAAGTGGCCTGGTCTATTACCCGGACCTCGTGCGGACGGAGGCGAACTTCAGACAGCTACGGGACTTCGACGATGGCACAAGATTAGGAGTGGGTTAGAGAGAGAAGTGAAGAGCGAAGACGCGGCAGAAGAGGCAGAAGACTGGGCAGTAGGAGCCAGCGGTACCACTTCGGGTAGGCTCGGACGACCTGGAAAGCACCGAAGGCGTACGAGTGATGTCCGCCCCAGAAAGGGGAGAAGGACCATAGGGACAATGACGAAAGATAAAGAATAACTTGTAAGGAGAGATTAAGGTCCGCTGTGAAACCAGAGCCTCCGGCAACTAGCAGCGCACTCTCCCGTGATTCGGCCTGTATAATGGTAAGGTTGCGTCAAGCAATGGGAAGGTGGTGGGTGTGTACCTAGGTACTTTGTTATTTGATCTGAGAGCTTGAATGGTAGATTAGTAATTTATGATATTAGAATTTTAATTTAACTAGTAACAACTCAGTCATGCTCTCTTTGACAGACGAATAGATATGCTTGGTATTCCAGCAAGGTCGTAGGCATCCACTACTTTTTCAACTCGAATATTTTAATCGTCAAACGATTCAAATGATCTCACAGGCTTGCGATTCGAAAATGCGAGAGCAATATTGTTTTAGGGTTCCATGAGCATTTTCGTAAAACCAACAAGAGCTGTTTCAAGTCTGCTAAACTCAACATGAATTGTAATATAATAGTATTTAAAACGAAACCTTTGAGTCCCGGTAGATATTAATGTTATAAGTTTGTAGCTTAGCAACTTTGAAAGGGATCATCAACACATGGCCTTTCGCCTCATCGTCCACGCGTCAACTCCCGTACTTAATCCCATTTTATTGGATTAAGTATACTGCGGAACATAAACTACAAAAACGACACGATCTTGGCCTGTTTTTTCCACTTTTGGCAGAGTCATTAGGCACGGTCGGACGATAACGAGGGTAGGTACTACCAACAACATATCAATTATAGCCGTTGACGTGCAAAAAACAGTCGTATTGCTAAAGCGTTAGGTAAATGAAAAGTTTCGATAGTAAAGGCAAATATGCTGTTATCTATGCCTATCCCTGGTGTGTGACGTAGGAATATATGGATAAGGTAGGTAGTGTAAAACGCATAGGCACTCCTAGAGGTAAAAAGGCAAATAAGCAATTCTCTTTCCTTAGTGGTTGTGTCCATAACAATGCTAATAACATTATGGAATATGTTTTGTGTTTACAAACGCGTAATATTTTTAATACTAGAAAAGTGCAAATTTCAAAGATTTGATAAAACAATGTTTACCATAAAAACATAAGCACCAATCACTGACAAATTTCTACAGTGAAAGCAGAGCCTCGGTGGCGTAGTGGTTAACGCAGCCGCCCGGATTGCGAAAGATGCTGGGTTCGGTTCCCGCTTGAGGCAGGTCGATTTTTTTCAGTGTATTTTTTCTAATGGTAATAACAAATAATTGGTTATCTTCTATACATAGTATATGTATAACAATGTCGTTCTTTCTGTATGTACGCTTAGAACATTTAAACTACGTAACGAATTTCAATGCGGTTTTTATCAATAAATAGAGTGATTCAAGGCGAAGGGTTGAAAGTATAAAATAAATCGATAAGATAAAAGCAAATACTATAAGTACTATCCGTGTGAAGCCGGGAAGCGTCTCTAGTAAGAGGTATATAAAAAGAAAAGTCCTATGTTAACTAAAGTCACCGCTACGGAGGGCTTTGCGATGGCAATGCGTACACGAGCAGCCCCCACTTACAAGTTTGGCTCCGTAGGCTACTTAAGTGCGGTCTTTCTAGTCCCATTGTAACTAACAGTAAATTATAAAGTATAGTCCACTGTTTTATTGCCTCAAGCAGAAACCCGGTTAGGGCCTAAATACCTGACTCTCTGACTGACTGATCAACGCCCAGCCCATACTCTTGAAATCAAGTACATACTTTAAGGATGTAAGGTACGTTTCCTATGGTACTGTCAGCTCAACCATAAGTAGGTACTTGCGCACTTGAGTATTCGAGAAAGTTCCCTAGAACATTATGGGTTTCTGGGAAACTTTTGACAAAGCCTCAACAGGAAATATTTGAAAATACTAAGGGATATGTTTTTTATACTAAGACATGACAAACAAGCTTGCGATCCACTTAGTGTTAAGTGGTTACCGTCGCCTATAGACACTTGCAATGTTAAGGGTAATCACTTAACACTGCAAGTGCGTTGCCATCCTGGGCACTAATATGATATGCCTTCCATTCCCACTATGCCTAGTAATTACACTGGCTACCTTTCCCTATCAATCCCAAACACAGCGAACTGTGCTTTATGGCAAAAATAAGAAAGGCGATGGTACCTGCCCAGATGATTATGTTATTATAGACACCAAAAAGTAGAAATAAATCCTCGTCATAGACATGCTGCAGCGCTCATTTCGCAACATACGATTTATGGTAGGTGAAAAGAAATTCCTCCTAAAACATACCTACGAGCAATTTATTTAGATACCATATTCATTTATTTCGTAGTTTCACAAAACTTCAGACATGAAATATGAATGTTGATATTGGCCTTATAACCCGTACCTTCGGAAAATGTCTGGCTCATTACAGGCTTCTGAAAAAGCTTAAAACGTATATAGGTACACCTAGGTACAATTCTAATACTTATGTATAAGAATTGTACCTAGGTAGGTAGGTACTTATCTAGTTTTAAATTTGTAGACAGTATTTTATAAATGTTTTTGATCCATTACTTAAAGACCCACCCACAAGAGCCAGGATCCGACTTCCGAGCCATTAAATCTGCACAGACACAATATTAATACTAGCAAATGACACAAATATTTATCACATAATGTTCTAAATTCAACTATTGTAGTTAAACGACATTGCTAGTCCGATTCGTGCAGGAGTTAACAAGTATGCAAGAAGCTTTAAGTATGCATACGTTAAATGTATGTACATAGAACGACTAGTCTATTCCATACTATTCATCTTTCAGAAAATAAGTAATGTCCTGCAGCTCTGGGATCCTTTCGAAAAATATAAACTAAGCGAAAAATATATTTTCTCTCAAAAAATTGCAAACAAGCACTTTCAGATTTTGTGTCACTTGAATGAGCACGGATTATAGCAATCAGTGTTATCTTTACAGAATATAGCTCGGTTCAAGCGGACTTTAATCTCTGTAAATAATGGTAGGAATTAATCAACCTCTCTTTATAAAACTTGAGAGACGTTACTACGAGTTTAATTACGGCAAGAAATTGAGGTGAGAAAGTTGTGAGATAATATTTTGAAAAATATTTGAGGCCTTATGACGGAGTGGTAGGGGAGCCTACACATCAAAAGATCCGGATTCGTATCCTGGTAAGGAAAAAATAACGTTTGTGATGATAACACAATTATTCGTTCACAAGTCATGGTTACTTGGACTGCTGAGTGCTGAGATCATTTTGAATGTAACGACATGCTAGAACGAGCCAATTCTAGCCTAACATTCATGAAACGCATTGTCACTGGTGACGAGACGTGGGTTTACGAGTCAATGCAAACTAGTCAACAAGCTTCGGAGTGGCTTCGGTAGAAGACATAAAGGAGAATTCGCGGCGAGAACTGAACTCAATTCCGAAAACAGCGTTTAAAAATGTTTTGATGATTGGATTATTCGCTGGCGTATATGTGTCGTTTCTGAAGGAGCATACTTTGAAGGTGATAAAATAAATTTGTACGAATAACTAACATTTTGTGTATTATAGATCTTTTCCCAGTACTTTCTTGACAGATAGTATAATGAAGTTTAAATCCCAACAGGTTAAGCACACCCTTAGTAAAATTTGGTTATACATAAAGTCACATCTGACAATATGGCCCAAAAGCAGTATCCTGAAATAGTGATAGATTGCCAGCCTGTCTCTAAAAGCTGATTTACACAGAGTAAGTAACTGACTTGCAAATTCAAAGAAATACATTATTCACTTGGTACTGACTTATGTTCGTATTATAGAACAAGTTTGAAGAATGAACGCCGACTTGAGCATCGTACGTCTCTATCACTTTGTGCTTCATAGAAAGTGACAAACGATTGTCAAGACATGATTGATTTCTGAGTGTCATTTTGTAATACGGGCCTTATTCTAAATTGATTTGGAGTCGGAATAGCGATGTCGCATAAGTGCTTACTTCAATATTCCCGCTTACTGACTGACTGCATGTAAACGTAAACAGTTTTAAATTAAAATCGAGTTCCAATAGTAGGACCAATGAAAGCTTTTCGCTGTCTACGCTACAGTCGAAAAGACGGCATTACTCTTTCAATCACCCTCGGTCATTTTTTTTTATTCCTTTGTTCCAAGATTTTGTAATAGAGCCAATAAAAATATGGAGGACTGTTTGAAGAGGAGGAAAATTGTGGGAAACTGCAGTTGTTTCCTCAGCATGGACATTAAGGGACGAAAGCCATAATGACTTTGAATTTGATATTGGGGAAAATCACTGAGCAGTGATTTTGTATTATTTTTAGCGAAGTCAAAAGGAAGGGTTATGATTTTAGCAGTCTATATATGTATGTTCATAGCGCCTAACTATTCGTCCGATTTGAAGAATAAAGTGTCAATCGATTGGTTATTATAGTCCGGGTAACATAGACCTCATTTGAACTGATTTTTTTGTTTCCGTAATCGTTTTACAATTTTTCAAACTTTTTCACTTGGCATAATCTATATATATATATAAAAATGAATTGCTGTTCGTTAGTCTCGCTAAAACTCGAGAACAGTTGAACGGATTTACCTTATCTTGGTCTTGAAATGTTTTTCGTAGTCCAGGGAAGGTTTAAAAGGTGACAAAATATGGAAAAATTGCGAGGAAGATAGTAAAAACAACATATTCATTTTCCCATATAAACTGTTCTGCCTACTTGCCTGTCAAACATTTGACGTTCCGCCATTTTAGCGAAGGAAGAGTTTTAATGTCGTTAGGATAGGTGCAAAGACGTTTAGTACCTACTCCGTGAATAGGTGATACGAAGTACACTGGGTCATCTAGTTTGGAATATTTTTTAAATAGTATAAATAGCGGCACGCTATGCTATCACAATCTGTGGAATTTCCTCCGTCAGTTATGCAATTTACGATGACTATGTTAACATTGAAAATAAATTGGAGGAAAAATGGATATCAATTTTGTTTAGCCTAACTTGGCCGTCGTACCGATCATCAATACCAAGTAAAATTTTATTAAAGTTAACAACGGACCAGAGAGGAATTTTTTTACCTACTCGTAGTATTGCTATAAATATTTTAAATCTTATGTAAAAAATCTTATATTTTTGGTAAAAGCCTAATGATTATTATAATCTAGTTATACTGCTGAAGCTGAAGAGTTTGTTTGTTTGAACACGCTAATCTCAGAAACTACTGATTCGAATTGAACAATTATTTTTATGTTGGATAGTCCATTTATCGAGAAAGGCTAATAACGAAAATTAACTCGTGCGAAGCCGCGGGCGACCACTAATTATACATATACGTCATACAATTTCTGATGACACATAGGTACTAACATATAAAACTTAATCCCGTTGGAGGAGACACGTAGACAGTATTCTGTTTCTCGACGAAGACTTTATTTTGTACATACGAAATTGCTATTTTATTATTGAGGCGAATATAATTTGAATTATTTGTAAAAAAAAATATATATTATTGGTGTAGAGAGTGTATAGATAGGTAGTACATGTTATTAAAGGAAGTGACAATAAAAATATTTTAAAAGACTTAGGTATATGATTAAGTATATGATTTGAGTAAGGCATTTGACCTTGTAAATTATAATATATTATGGCGAAAACTTGATCAGATTGCATTTCTCGCTGAGACGAGACTGGTGTTCAAATACTGGTACAATAATCAGGAAAATGTGGTGCGGTGGTTGAGTGCATGCTCGGATACATACAGGTTGGAGTGCGGAGTAATACATCTTGCGCTGATGCTGCCCGTCTAGGCACTCCTCGTGCACCAATTGGTGGCCAACAGCCCACAGGGGCTACCGACTGACGCCATCCCCTGTGGGCCGCTCCCCGACGCCGGCCTTATGGGCCGCCTCCTCACCGACGGCTGCTCGACCTGGCGCGTCCTCCTGACGAGGATACCGGGAGCAGCCATCGGACCACACCCGGGGGCTTCGTGCGCGGTCGTGGCCCTGAAAAGGGCCGTCCGGAGCTAGCCGTGGTGGGAAAACAAAAACAACTCGACGATGGCAAGTGACTTCGAATGCCAAGATGCGCTGATGGTCCTAGGAAGACTAAACATTTCGTTTGTGAACTTTGTGCTTAACTTCTCAATAGTCATAGGGTCTCCATTATTGTTATATCCTTTTGTCCATACTATATGGGCAAAATGGATTTTTTCTTATTGATTATGCTCCACATACATATTATGGTGTCTAATTTATTTTAAGTTGATCGAATTAAAAGGCAATCGACCAAAGATCGTAATAAAAAATAAAGACTGATTCTAAACTCTTTAATTAGTAATTTATGATAATAAATAAAAACAGTATGTCATTTTGGACGTACTTCCCCTACACTAAACGGACTCATCGGCCGATTTTTAGTCGGGTCTGTTCGGACGATCACCTACGTGATACACTACTGCCAACTTCAGAACTTGCCGTTCTATAGTCAACTGTGCAGATTTACTGAGTACTAAGACGTATTTTTAAAATGAAGGATGTCGAAAGTGGTAAAAGTCTGGCTGAAATGACAAAATGGTTGCATGTGTGGGCATGTGAACCCAATTACGCGCTAGTTATAACCGTAAAGTACGTAAAAGTAACTTACTTATTATGTTTAATGTTCGTGCAATCGATTTCGATAGCCCTACTCCTTTGTGTCGTGTGTAACCTATCTTGAAATGTCGTTTAAGTCTTATTTAAAACTTGAAAATTCGCATCTTCAATCTATGACTACGAAAATGGGGATTGAAAATTTTGAAATTCAAAAGTAACAAGAATATCAGACTTCCGTTACCACCAGAATAAGTCTGCGAGCGGAGATTGAACGCATTGAAACGCAAATTGAATCCGTGGGAAGAGTTCATGGGATTTGCATAAGAAGTGCCGACGCCAGCTACGTTAACACAATACCTGGCTTATAATATTCCCGTCTAGCTATTTATAACAAACAAGATCAGGTATACAGAGACATTTTGTTTCTGCTCCAAAAGTCAGAGATATTGCAACAAAAATCATAATTTCAAGCCTGAAAATAGTGATAGGTTCCAAGTCTGTCCATTAGATTTTCAATGACGTATTTGATTATAATTTTACTGAAACAAATTCTGTAGCATTTAACTTTATCCTAAAAGGTTATCATCCTTCAAGGAATCCGCCTGAGAAAAATATTATTACTTACCTCTTATCCACAATTTTTCACGTTACATCCCAGCACAGATAAGCTCAGAAATCCTCGAGGCCAGTTAACAGTCTATTTACCGTACAAAGCTTTATGTAGATAGCGGGATTGCTAAAGAAATTGTCGCCTGAGGGAGAAGATTTGCATAAGGACGAACCCTTTGAATATTGGAGCTTGGAATATCAATTGTGGACATCCTTAGTTGGATCATGGAGATATTATTACTACAAGACTATTATGTAAATGTTGGTTGTGTGTTGAAAGTATTAATGAGGCTTTCCTCAAATTATCTTAGACATGTGAGGGGACAGAACTAGATTTCATTCGATCGCTACTAAATCACATTAGTTTCAATAATTGGACGCCATGGTGGATTAAATAGCGACAGGCCACGGGAACCATATGTGACTCCCGATTTCCCCTTAAATTAAAAGAAGAAATATACTCATCATCATCATCATCCATCATCAGGCAATTTGAAAGTAGCAGTGACAGAAAAATTAGGAGATAAACGACTAGCATGGTGCGGTTTCCATATGACAAGTTCTTAATGATACTTAATTTGGGCTAGATAATTGGTGTGAGCGTGGAAATATATATTATATACATGTAATGAGAAGAGATGATAATCATGTGACAAAGAAGGCGATGAATGTGGACAGATATAAACGACCGAAGAAAAAATGCATAGATTGTGTGAGAGATGATTAGAAGAGATAAACATATGACGCCGACCTCTAATGAAATTGGGAGCAACATAAGAAAGAAGATTCGATGATTGGACGACCAGATTAAGTTGGAAAACTCCTAAAATATTTGCTGAATCATTGTATCCATTGTATTGTGTTCTATTGTTTATTCCTAAAATGGGCTGCCGCCAGTTACCTAGGTATGCACTTAGATTAAAACAAAAGGGAAGATACGGCATCCTCCTTATCGCGTCTTTCAAAAAGCAGTCCTCGTCAACTACATAGACAAACTATGCTGCACGTGTCGCTCTCGCACGACTCTTGCATTTTTTATCTCGCTCACCTAACAATGCAGCTAAGACGTAGTAGGGCCATTGGTCTCAGTTTTAATTGAACACGCGCGTTACTCCGGTAACATTTCTTCCATTTTTTGCTTTAATCTAAGCCTATGCCACTTATTTTGGGC
Organism: Elophila nymphaeata; assembly: GCA_955850985.1. Lineage (NCBI taxonomy): Eukaryota > Metazoa > Arthropoda > Insecta > Lepidoptera > Crambidae > Elophila > Elophila nymphaeata. Next base: position 1,818,980 of record OY039089.1, read on the forward strand.
GAGTTTTGTGTGAGTAGGTACCTAACCTACAGAACGATCAGTAGTGTTCAGTGGTTTAATAGGTGTTTTCTGAAGGAGTGATACTCGAGATCAACAATCAAATTACCTTCCTGGCCCCCGTTTTCTGGGACCTAGTCGCCAAATTATTGGAAATTTAGGTAGGTATATAATTTAGTAGCTATATGCAAAAAGTAGCTATATGCAATAGATTTTAAGTTATATTATTATATAATTAGATATAGTTATCGCTGGGTAATTTTTTGCGCAGACGAGGGACATGTTGGTAGACCGAAAACCAATTTGGAAAATTGCCACCACGGTGTGCTGTTGATTGTACAAATTTTATTTTTTTTGTAATGGTCAGGTAACTAAAACTCAACGATCATATTAAAATTTTATTTTCTGTTAGAAATGTTTCATATTACACTTCAATACTCATATGGATGACTTCGCACGAACTTATAAAATAAACATTGAATATCAGTAAAAACTAATCAAATTAAGTCGGATTACATCATTTTTCTCTCTTAAAAAATAAATAAATTTAATAACTCTTATTTAAGTCACAAATATACAAATAAAATAATAATCACTAAAACATGTTTAACGTTGTAATCGGTTGCTATCGGATTTTGAACAATAATAACAATGACCACAGTCAAATTACACTACATTCCATGAATTTAATGTCTTTTAGTAACTAAGCTACCAATCACTCGACCATCCCAGCTGGTCACGAAGGCATTAACTGGGATAACTAAAAACCGGCAAAATTAGAGAAACACAAAAAAAATGGATTTTTGTAATAAATTTATTTCTTATTGCTTTTTTGTTACTCAATTATCTGTTATACTACTTTAATTTAAGTATCTTTTTAGCTCAACAAATGGTGCAGTCAAACGAAAAAAAAATTGGTTGTCTGTAAAGTCGGTTTACTGACGATAGTTGAACGTGACAACGTCTTAAGAAAATACTGATGGAATGGTAGCATTTTTCAAAAGAAAAATTTAATTTCATTTGTTTAATAGATTTCGCATTATAGTATGAATAAACTTGTAATAAAATCTCTTTGGCTATACTATTTGTATCTAGCTGGTTTTGGTATCATTGAAAGTTTAAATTTTAAAGAACATAATTCCAAATTCAAATTAGAGAATTAGATTCAGAGCGAGGTAACGCCGCATGACGTCATGTTTTTTCGTGCATGCAGCCGGCTCTATCGAATTATAAGACGTTGTCACGTCAAAAACAATAAAAATACATAATATTACAAAAATCAACCTTTTTTATGTTCCCCTAATTTTACCGGTCTGTATAGTTATATAATTACTTATTCATTTCTTCTTCATTATTGTCTTATTGTAAAATTATTATTATATAAAAAAAATATTTCCATTAGCAATAATTTTAAGGCGAAGGTAGAATTAGCGCTACCATTAAATAAAACTTTTATGAGTTTAACTCGCATGTAATTAGATTTTACTCTCTCGCTCGCCCAAATCTTAGACGCAAGCCGAACAGAAAAGACGTTAGACGAATCACGGATGCGACATTTCAAATTATATAGAAGAGACTGCACGTCGACACACCACATCCAATTTGGCAATCGGAATGCTACCAGTCTGTAAGGTGGCTTAGATTAGTGGCAATGGTTTCATAACGATAAAATATCGTAATTCGTCATCATCGGCCATATTGAATGGTTATCTACAGCGTCTTAGCTTTCGCGACCAACTTACTAAGAGCCCCCATTGGCCACGTGAGTTAACGACGGCTTAAACCAATCCCATACATTTTTTCTATCCAACTTCGTTATCGCTTCTATATGTTACTTTGTCTACGAGCCCTGGACCCTTTCTGAATCATTGTACATTGTGATTTAGTTTACTGACAAAACTGACTACCGCCTTATTGGGCCCGTTTGTGAGTAAAGTACTGAATGAAAATTAGTGCACAGGAGTTCTTTAAGGGATCTAGTCGCCCAATTATTAAAAATTTATCTGGTTTTAGCAATAAAATGCATTCGTCTATGCTGGTTTCCAATAAGTTATCATCTTCATTTTTGCTTACTGGGCATAAGATTTGGACTATATAAGTCCAAATCTTATGCCTATGCCTTATGCTATACAAAATAATTCGGAATTCTACCGCTACCAAGGAAAGCTGTCAGTAGTTGTGTTATTGAAACCAGTCATAAATCACAGCTTTTATATGTAAGGGTTATACACGTTAATACACTGGCGTCAAATATTTCACTTTATTAATAGTACAAGTTATATTGATTGCTACTATCAATATTCATGATTTTGTCTTAAAACTAAACAGTGACTTCACAAAAATGCATTGTTAATACAAATTAAATTAATAAGTTTATCATTAGGCAATTTTTGAAGAACTGAAAATAGCACGGATATGTTGGCACGGTTTTTTCGTAATATACAAAGATACCAAGTGCGATAGATAATATACGCGACGTAGGTACTATCCACACTCCCCGCGGTCATATTGGTGAAATCGCGTACGTAAAGTACGCCGACCTCAAAACGTCTCCAGAAGGGCTTAGGAGGGTACCAGTGGTTTAATAGTGGGTAGGACCGACATTTTTCCGCGCCGGGTGAGTCCCACACACGCCGTACGCCTAGCCAGCGTGCGGTATCTAAAGCGTGCGTAATCCATGGATCTTCCATCGTCATAATCGATCTTTCCATCGTTATTCCAAGGTACTATCCATACCTGCCTTGCGAAGGTGCTTCTTCAAGCAATTTTTGAATGATTCAGTATTGTAAGAATGAAAAAACACAGATTTCTTGACTGTGCGACAAAGAAATGAGTTGTTAAAAAATTTAGTGCACGTTGGAAAGATGGCCAAAGTTTATCTGTGAACATATGCCAGCACGATCAGTCCTTAGAAGGAAGGGAAAACGTGGGATTATCAAAACAACCTCCTCAGAACATGCACCGTAGTATACGAATGATCTTACTTTTATATAAATTCGCTGTCCACACATGGTCAATCTTTTATAATTATTAATTTCAACTGCGATTTTGCTGCCAAGAACACGTTTCTTTAATGTTGACGTTATTACAAAGTCACACGTCACATAGCTCGTAATCTGGCAACGATGCGAGAATCCTAGCTTGCCAAAAGTCAGAATTCGCTCTTCAATAATTGCCAAATGAATATTAATCCTCTTGCAGCTCATTACCGAATAAAGTTTTACATCAAATATTACGTATTTTACTGCAATGTCTACAATAGTCTATAAAAGTAAGTAAAACTTATAAACCTAGTATTATTTACATTTCTATACTCTACTATCACATGGCTGTCTTCATAATATATACGAATGAATGGAAAATATTGATATCGGATTTCTATCAACCAACCTCAGTTGTTTTATAGTCTTCTTCCATAGTAAAAAACCACTACAGTATAATTAATAAAGCCTTACAAAATTTGAAGACCACTTCTGATTATTTTGTATTAAATCGAGGCCTTTTTCGAATATCAATTCAAATTTGATTTGAATTTATAAAACCTATAAAATTTAATAATTATATAAAAATATCTCATTCAACACTCTTGTATCAATAATAAAATGGCACACAAACATACATTGTGTATTAAAAAAATATTGGAGCAGCAAAATTATATTCACATGGACTTAATCTCATCAGTTACATAGATCATTATTTTGTGCTGCTCCCTTAATGATATACAAATGAATAGTATTTTATTTATAGACTTACACAAATATATTATAAAAAATACAAATATTTAGAGCAAAAATTACATTATACATTAATATAAATAAACGTCAAAATGTGGTTTCGATCTGGTCAGTAGTATTTTGTGCTGCTCGTTTTATTAAAACTAACAATAGCTGCGTTAAATTTTAAGAAAATGTCACTACTTATCTAATTATTTATAAATTATCAAAAATTTCAATAAACTACATTTAAAACAGATTACGTTTCATGATTCGCCATAAAACTTGGACGCAATCTTATGTAACTATATAATACTGCATGTGTAAGTTTTCAACATTACACGCAAACTATTAATAACTACAAATAATATTCTAAATCTACAAACAATGAAAAAAATATCAGCTGAACGTAAACAATTGGTCTCACAGAACACTTCTGTAAATAACAAGAATATCATCCACGTATTCGAGTGATGATGAATTAAAGTTCTTGAGTTTCTGGAAGCTTAGAAAAGCCATTATATAGGCTCAATTTTCAGTCCATAACTCACAATCTCGTCCTCTCTGGTAACGGCGAAGGTGATCTTCTTGACTCATACACGTCAAATAATCTACTCGCATTGGTAGAAAATACGGGCTTTGGGTCGTCAATTATATTAATAGTAGAAGAAACTATAGTATCGTCAGTTTTCTCAGAAGTGTCTTTTTCTTCGACAGGTTTTTCAACCTTTTCATTGGTGAATTTCCTGGGTTTACCAGGCATTTTTCTTGCCATTTTAGCGACTAGAGGATGTAACAGTCTTTCATCGTATGCGTCCGAGTCGCTTCCAGTTATTAGACCGATTATGATGCCAAGAATTACACAAGTAAATGTGCCGATGACAGCATACCACATGTAAGAGATGGAGTACATTTTGTGGAGGCCTGAACTTCTGAAATTAATGAAATTATTAATATAAGATACTATCTACGGCGGACTTCGGAATTAGTATAAGTTGTAATAATTTTATTATTGAAAAGATAAGTTGCTTTTATAAGGCCAACAAGATGTGTCAGTTTTTGTACTATTAAATAAGCGATAACTGACGTCTTTTTCAAACTATAGAAAGTATTACATCCAGTAAGAGCAGTTTCTTCGTAGAATCCAATAATTTAATACAACTATTAAAAAAACTGGTAACAGGCTTTATGAAGACTTGTACCCTCAGTTCAATAAGAGAAATTTAAAAAGATTTGATACATTGTTTATACAATTCAATAGATGATAAATCCATATAAAAGTAAAATAAAATAAAAGTTCTCTCCAGCGAATGTGGAATTATACTGGACTGTGGCTAGTTGGATAGTTCTCATATTAATATTTAATAGAGTCTTTTCGAAAACTACGCCAGTATAATATCAATTTTAACTTACATTGTAGATTCAGTATCATGAGTAACAGCAGAGCTAGTGCTGTTCAGCGCTTGCAACAATGGTAGTATTTGGTGTAGAGTCTCCTTCTGCCCAACTGGTAAGGGTTTAGTATTGAACAAGCTCATTGTTTCATTGGCACAACCCTTAAAACAAAAACCTTATATTAGTAAAAGATTTAAAAAGCAATATTTGATTAATGAATTCTAAATGGACCTCACTTTTTATTCATTTTAATGATTCGTATTTAAAGATTGTAAACTTGACTTCGGTAGACTAACGGCGCCGGCGGCCGGGGATCGATCTACGTTTACACACTACACAGAATCGGAGTCTACTTGCCTGCACGCTTGGTTACCAACGCTTAGTGAATATAGATAGATGATAACTCTCAGTAATCCATTGATTTGCCCATGCGGGTCCATAATATTTCCTATTTATTGTGTCAAAAATGAGTAGATAATAAACATGAACACGTGTAAGTCTGCAAGTACTCTGTTGATTAATAGAAGTCGAAACACTTACATCAACAGATAACGGCAACATAGCAACGCTCTTATCCACATAAAGTAGTCTTCCAGCCGCCATCCAAGTAGTGATGATATGTGATGCGATCATCCCAATGAGTGCTCCTTTACCATTCGCGACTGGGCACAGAGCTGCTAACACGAAGACTCCCAGTAGGGCTCCCGATGTCGCAGATGTTACTAGAAGAGATCCTTCAACGACTCCACCAACAATGCCAACGCAGAGTGATAGGCACATGATGATCAAAGCTGTGAAAGAAATAAAATACATTACATATTGTATTATTTTAGTTTTTATTTGAGACCGATACATGCTAATACCGATAATGGCTACAATCATTTCTATTGCACATTTAGCCAATGTCAAGTGGAAAGAGGTGGAAATTAGTATTGGAAACGCACGAGTCACAACAACTTTCCAAAGGAGGATTGGTATCAGGCATTCCTTCGACTCCAAAACTATATTATGCCAAAATCTATAGCAGTATAATCACATTGGGATTTGAGGTTTTATGGGAAAGTGGACAAACGAGCAGATGGTTCACTTGATGGCAAATGATCACCGCCGCCGATGGACATTTGCAACAACAGAGGAATCGCAATTGCGTTGCCGGCCTTTAAAGAAAAAATGCGCTTTCTTTTTTTGAAGATATTCTGGTCGCATCGATTTGGAAACACCGCTGCTGGCGAAAGTTGGTTTAACACTGTTGTGGTCTGCGGTAGGAAATTGCGCAAAAAACGCAAGTTAGTGGATAACCAAGCATCAAGACTGTGGGGATGGATTTGACGTCACGGGGAATTCCCTTTATTTATGGCCTTTCGCAAAGTCGAAGTTAGTTCCTATTAACCTTTCATTGACAGATAGTCCACAAAACTGTTAATTTAACTTCCCGATATGTATATCCTAACCGGAGCCAAAACCCGCTCTTAATATTAACTTACCATAAATGATTCCAATGATTTTGATGACAGTGAGCTGTTGTTTGTCATCGATGCCTTTGAACGGTGGAGCAGAAGATACGAAATCTTCCCAAGTGACCGTCGCCAAGGAGTTCACGTTGGACACGAGGAAACTGGAAGTCGGAAGGTAAAGAAATAAAGATTGTCGTTGTTTTAAAAAAAATAACTCGATTTTTCTCCGTGCTGTCAAAGATAGCAATCGTCCCCAAGGAGGTTTGGTGTGAGGCACACGGCCATAAAAATTGTAATGCCAAATATGGAAATGTTGTCAATATCGAGACAGTAGCACCGACCCTATATAAATTGAGATAAAAAAAACAGCAGGTGACAGGCTGGCCCTGCATGGTTCATACTGCTAGGTGTGGCTTTATGTGTAACCCAGTTACTTTAAGCTCTGCTCAATCTCGTTTGAGATAGTGAACGTCATTAAATGTATAACTGGTGTAATAAGACCTATGACAAAGCCGAGAACTACGTATTCCGCTCATCATTAGGACCATTTCTTTCCTCTAGACTATACCTGGGAAATTAAAAGTGAAGAAGTTATTGACGGTCAAAGTTAGATTTTTTTTTTCTAGATTTTTATAAAAATCAATTAAATTTTTTTTTCTTAATTTTTGTCCAAAGACACATTATCAAAATTTTAAGTAATTCATGCCAAAAAATGGCTTTAAAACGTCAGCGCTCAATGTAACCACTCGATATCGGGGCCCTTCAACTCAGCCAGCGAACGTCGTCGCGCACGTCTCCAAGTTGCTATGCGCCACGTGACTTGCGTGCTGTATACATTGCGCGTTATATTTTGGAGTTCTTTTTAACACCAAAAAATAAAAATCATATTCCAGCAACAATTTTCTTATATGTTTCTTGTTTTGATGTATAAAATGCGTTCGTCTTTGACTTAGGTCTTTTTACACCCTGTATATGTAAATAGTTACAGCGCTCACCTTAAAGCACCATTGAACAGACTTCCCAGGAACAGTCCCAGCATTCCGGGCAAGAAACTGAACTGGTCCTCCACATAGTAAGCCAGGACTTCATCAGGAGCGGCAATATTCCCAGCCATCAGAGGATCGCAGTGTTTGTACAATGCATACAAGGCCATGCCAACAACCCAGGATAAGCTGAACAAGATGCCCACAGCTGGGATGTTGGAAATTAATGTTCTTCGCACCCTCGCCTCGCTGGACATCGAACAGTATCTTTGTACAAAGGTCTGCTGGCAGCCGTAGATGGAGACGGACATGAAGAGCTGGCCGATTATAGCGGATAAAGTGTCCACGCGTACTGTAGGGTCCCAAGTGAATCTGTAAGGTATGAGGAGATAAAAATTAGCACAACTAGTCCAAGGCTACTACTAAAATATTTATATAAATAAATAATAAAAATAGTCCAAAAACATTTTTAAAAATATAAAATCAAAAATTTTAAGTAACCCCCGACAAAGTTTTATTCTTTTATTTTTAGTTTTTTTGTGTCGGGGGTTACTATAATTCTTCATTTTTATTAATTCTTTTTAAATTACTTGCGGTCCCTAATTTCGATAGATAGCTACTACTTAAATTAAATTCTTCTTGAATATTATTCAACAGAGAGCCTAATGACCTTGAAACGCCTGAACTGTTTTTAATGAATTGTAGCTAAAAACTACCCTGATCACGTCAGCTTTTGAACAAATACCATATCAAAATCGGTCCATTCGTTTAGGAGCTACGATGCCACAGACAGACATAAAGACACACAGACGAAACAGGTGTAAATCTATATGATAAAACAGCTTGTCGTGAGATTTAGTTGTGGTAGATAAATATAATAATAATAACAATACTCTTTTATTGCACACAAGAAATGTCTCTACCAGGCATCAGGCATCATTGGGCTGAAGGATAATACAACAGTATTGTCGATATCAAAGCATATCTACTGCACCGACCCCTCAGAGCAGGGTAAGAAGAAAAATATGAAATTCAATAGACTATTCATATACACAAGTTAATTTCGCGACAAGTTTTTGTGTCATATAAATTGTATGTTGAAGTAAATTGATAGGTTTGATTCAATTTAAACCAAAGATATAATTTTACAAAATATCTAGGTCTTACTTGAAAAACTGAAGCCTATCGCCTTCAATATTATCGTTGATTACTTTGGCAGGTCCGCCGGCTTTGACTGTCGCCTGCACTATGAAGACGCCACTCACTAGCACCATAGTCAAAGTTTGAATAACATCAGCTCTGAAAAATATTAAAATTTCCAAAATTCTTTACGGAATTATTTCTCTTGAAGTATAGAAATCTCGTGTCACGCTGTTCGTTCAGGCTAAAGGATTTAAATGAAATTTTGTAAATATGTTTTTCTTGGCCCAACTTAAGACTATTGGATAGTTTTTATTTCCCTTATCAACCTCAATATATTTTTATTGCAATTAAATGTATCATTCATTCAATTCTGAAGGTTAGATTGGTGGACGGAGTATAAGGTGATAAATACCCCTTTGCTGATCCATTAGTAACCTTCTACGACATCCATTGGAAGATATCAGGTGATGCTATTCTACTCTGCCGGTATTACACGGCTATTTCGACACGGATAAAATGTATATTATACGATATTAGTATGTAATTACCACAGCAACGTGTAGCCGGGTCAACTACACTTACGTGCAATGAAATCGACTCACACCGGTACTTTGGTTCAGAACTCCCTAATCAAAATCTTCAATTAGTAAATAACTCCGTGTGTTAAACAAGAACCTAAACTAACATTAGACCAGTTTTTACTGTGGTAGATTTTAGTTTATTGATTTTACAAAATGAAAACCAAATACAGTTAAATGAAATAAACTTTTTGGGAAAATCAGCTGAATTTTTAGGGGCAAAAAATCTATAAGATTAATCAACTATTCAATAAACAATGATTCAATTAACTCTGTACACTCTGCATAGTCACAGAAATGGCCTATAACGTAAAAATGAGAAACCAGGGTTTCCGAAGAAGTGAGTCTATTGTCACCAATACTTCGTTTATCGGTGTCTAGAGTAGACTAAATAAAGCTTATGAAATATACATTCAAATTATATTTACAGGTTTTGTTTATCTAATATTATTTTTATATACCGATATATTAAGAATCAAAACCTACGAGGTGAGTCGATTTCATTGCACTTAAGTGTAGTTATTAAGTTTCATACTCGCACAAATTTAAGAGTTAATTGTTTTCGAAGATCACAAAATGCAACACAAAAGCAACTAGGAATTCCCGATACGCTTGCTCTAATCATTAAGACAAGCGATTCTAAAATTATCAGTCCAAACAGTAAAACCGTGAAGATGTTAAATTTTACGATGGACCAAAACGAATAATATAAAAAAGATTTGATTCTCCACATCGTATATATCTCAATAGCAGTAGACTGTAATGACTAGTATACGTGGGCAGTGACATGACCACTTAGACAGACGTGGAAATACAGACATCCTTTTGCAAATAATTTGCAGAACTCTTCCTTGTAAAAGATGCAGCAACATAATTTTATTGTGACTATGAAAGGGGATTATCGGTCATTTATATAAATTTAATATTGTTTTAAAATTAAGTAAATTTTGTAATAAAGATTGTACGCATGCTGTGGTCACAGTAATTATAAGAACAGTTAACAAGATTGTGCTTAAACTGATTTTATAAATAAGAGTAAAGTATTATACAGTTTATAAAATCAGTTTAAGCACAATCTTGTTAACTGTTTTTATAATTAAATTTGTCACATTAATACAATAACGATGTCATTGGTACAAGTAGAAATCGAATTGAGATGGCATTAAAATTACAAAAGTCGCTATTGAATTAGGATGTCATTATGTCACTGATAAAAATGCTTTAAATTAAAATTTTAAAATTAACTGTTGAAATAGGATGTCAATTGATAAAACTGTAAAAAAGATTGGTAAAAAAGGTGCGTCAATCAATTGTTTCTTTTATTAGTTCAATTTTAGAAAATTATGGAGTACAGATAGGATAGAAACGCATAAGTACAAGTAATAACGTCATAATAAATGATGGACTTATTAATAAATTAAACTTTACACCAATCACAACTATTTCTCATCAACAGCTCATATAATGTCCCTAACTCGGGCTCGAGCCTACCCCACATTAGGGGCGATAAGGCTTTAGTCAACCACGCTGGCCAAGTGCGGTTTGGTCGACTTCACACACAGCCTAAGAATTTGTTCATAGGTGTGTGCAGGTTTCCTCACGATGTTTTCCTTCACCGTAAAAGCGTCGATTAAACGTACATATGAATTCAAAATTTGAAAACACATTGGTACGTGGCGGGGATCGAATCAGTGCCTCCCGGGTGGGAGGCGACGCTCTTACGCACTACGCCACCGACGCTTCTCATGCAAATAAACTATTCCTCATGCAAATAAAACTCAAACAATACCCGACCATGTTATTTCATGTTTGCTATAAACATAATTAGCCAAAGAATCTGTGTCAAATTACGATTATGCCAATGCAGTAATTAGCTTGTAAGCTTAATAACGGAGTTTCTCCGACTTCTTGTTGTAAAAACACGTGTTGAGAGACTCCATTTTTAACCCTTAACCAGGCGACGAGGGTTTTAGTGGACAAAATTTATGAAACTCAGGATTTTGTTTATGTATATAAGAAGCAATCAAAACAATATTTTAGTTTTACTATTTATTTACTATAACAAGAAAAAAACGACGTGGTTCCCAAGAGTACCTTGCCTAGTACTGTACTAAAATAATGGTCTCTATAGGTACCTTGCCCTGAATTAGACTTGATCAAAATGTAACAAGATTACAAATACTACTAGAATTATAAAATATTTCTTCCGATTGAAATTTTTAATTTGATGATTTGAAAATTGGTTCTGGTGGTGGAGACTGTGATACAGCTGGAACACATTGTGGTGTAGCTGAAGCAGTCTGTGATGTAGCTGAAGCAGATTGTGAAACAGCTGGAGCAGGCTGTGATGCAGCTGAAGCAGACCGTGATGTAACTGCAGGATATGGTGATGTAACTGCAGTAAACTGTAGTGCAAATACAGGAATTGGTGATGGAAATGCTGGAGATGGCGGTGCTACCATGACGATGACGCAACTGGAGTTGAAATTGAATCGAAGCCCAACTCCGTTGTATTAGTAGATTTTCCTTTTCTGCTTCAGTTACATGCTCTGGAAAGAGAAGAGACGGCGACTCAGGATCTCGGCTCACATTAGTATTTGACTCGGTATCGCTAAGGCCATTCCATAGCTGGTCAGTAGGTACTGATAAACTGTATTTCATCCAGCCCTTTGTTTAGGATATCAGAGATATTCACATCTAGGCCATCTTCATACTCTTCATCTTCTGATGACATCAATGTACAAGGTTGTGCTACGATATATATGTCTTTCAACGGTCGGCGCTAAAAATAAAATACTTAGCAAAATATATCTCACACATAAATCATGCCGTAATGGGCAATGGTCATATACGGACCACATTTTTCAATCGATCATAACAAGTTAGAGAAATACCATTTACGACGAAAAAAAGTATTCTGGTAATATAAAAACTCTCAAATAAATGTTTCAAAACACTCAACAGTACTTATAGGATTTTTTTTCAACCCTTTCGGCTATATATTGCACGAAACACATGAAATCAAACGGTTAACGATCAAAAAGTGACAAACGTCAAAATCAACTTTTTTTGGGGGGGTTAGGTTCTTTCCGTTTCACGAAAGAAAAAAATATTTCATAGAATTGCGTCTGGTTATATGATCGTTTGACAGATTGTGGTTGAAATGTGCACCTTACCCGTTAAAAATAAATAAAAGTAAAGTGGTCTCGTATAGTACATTGCCTGGTTAAGGGTTAACCTCAATCAACCGTACAATTTTTGTTACTATAATTACATTTCCACTTGACATTGGCAAAATGCGTACGCTTAATGCAACGCGACGCCATTAATAAAGAATAGAATAGAAGCTTAATAAAATTGGCTATCGTTATCAATTAGCAATGTAAACATTCAAATATCCTTTGACTGGTGACTCATAAAACTTTGTACCTAATAAGGATCAATTCTACTGTAGCATTAATTGCTTGTTAATTATTAATTAATTAAGCTACTGCAAAATTACGTATGCGGCCAATTTACCAACGTAACTAAGTAATATTTTATTTTGAAATATTAGTTAGGTAATTTTCGGTGTAATTTCATCCCGTGGGAATCGTAAATTCCCAACTTTATTATATAATTTTTCGGATCAGAAATCAGATGCAATGGCAACTGATTTTTGATCCGAAAAATTGAAGTAGAAAATTTTACCTTATAGCAGCAGCCAATCCTCCAAGCAGGTTGAACACGATAGCCACAGCAGTAAGAACAGCCGCAGAAGCCCAATGAGGTAATCCCAGAACAGCGTGAAGAGCAACAGTCGGTGTGTACACTGTGACAGCTAAGTTCAGCAGTTGTCTGATGAGGAAAGTCGCTGCTGCTAATCTTCTTACCGAGTAAGAACCGAAGCGCATCTGAAATATTTTTATATGCGCTTATTATATGTAAGCTCGCACCATCACAAGAACACTCAAACATAAACATATTTTTATTTTAAGTATTTAAAGTCACATTCCACCATAATTCCAAAGGTTTTGTCTCGGTACAAACATTATATTTAATTCATTTCAGTAATAGCTCAGACCAATATTGGTCTAAGAGTATTAGTTGAAGTATCGCGTTCCTTCTTTTGATTTTTGGAACAATATGGTTTTAATGTTATCATTAAATTAAAATAAAATAAAGGTTCCATTATTAAAAACCAGCGTCAGGTATTTTTTGGTATTTTTTTTAATACCTGCTATTATGCTGCATTGGTCACCTGTATTGGCACAGTCGTGGGACATAACAAGTATGTTCTAAATGTTTGATATCTTTTTTATATTCTCTCTTTAATTTTTCTTCTATTCTCTCAATAATTACAATGTTGCATGTAATAGCGTCTCATGTCTGCATTAATTAATTATCCTTTTGGACATTGTATTTATTGTCTCTCATCAAAATATCTAAGAGACACAGTGTAAACTTTGTTGTTTACCTGTGTTTTAATGTAAAATTGTTGCGTGTCTCCCTTAATAATGGAAAACAAGTTCTCAGTAATATTTTCAATTCTGAAAGCTGCTCCAAATCTACGCGAAAAGTTGCTGTTTAGTCCATTTTTCAACACAACTAAAATTATGCGATATAAAATATCAACAGAAATGATGCTCACTAGGGATCTTATGGGCTAGAATTGAGACATTCAAAGAAAATATATTCAAAGTAGTTACCTGTAAGTATTCATATACAGAATTGGTATGCAGTCTGTAGTAGACGGGGACGAAGAGGAAGCAGACCAATGGGAACGCCAGGATGATGCCGTACAGGGTCTCCCACATTGCCGACCCTCGGTACACCAACTCCGAAGGGAATCCTGCAGAAGAAGTAGCAGAATTAGAATTGCGGACGACAGAAGTTAGTGCTCCAAGAGATATTATGTCCGGGTGAAATAAAAAAAAACCGTAACGAAGAAGAAGAAGAGAAACAAGTGCGAGTCGGGCTCGTCCACCGAACGGTTCTGTACAAATTTGTATTTTTTGCGGCATTAACTGATTGTATCTTTCTTAGAAATTTGATTTTTTCACAGCTTCAAGGGACAATAGACTTGAGATTAAGGCAAACCTCGATGATTGATTACGTACTTTAAAGACTATTTTTTTTTATGTAATTGCAAATGTATAGTTTTCAGTTTTTCCTGTACCTGTGGTATAAGATGATATTACTTGCCAGATTTCATAGTTCTAGGTCAACGGGAAGTTCCTTATGAATTTTGATTCCCTTGAGAGTGTCTTTGCGGCATAAACGCGGCCGTATCTTTTTTTGCGTTAACTAAGAAGTTTCATTTTTTCACAGCTTCAAGGGACTAATAGACCTGAGTATATGGTATTAATTTCAACTCGAGACCTTTACTCGTTTCCGAGATAAAGGGTCTTGACAGACAGACGGTTCCTATAACGGTTCCGTTATTTCCTTTTGAGGTACAGAACCCTAAAAAGAATGAATAATATTAATGTGTTGATAAAACATTAATATTACTGGGCTACGGACGCTTCTTTCTATTATGAACACGGGTGAACAAAAATCAAAAGCTTTTTACACCAAGAAACACGGAAAAACTATATTCACAGTAGACATGGTCGTAAATAGACCGATGAGCTAGATTGGTAGAGGTGGGTTTTAGTTGGGAGATTTCAAAAAACAAAGGACATACAGTAACCCGCTAATTTTCAGAATTAATTTGAAGAACATTTTCTTTCTATTTTTCGTTTAAATACTTACTTAAAATTTCATATTTTTTTTCGACTTTGTACCTTCCTAACTACCTAAGTACTGATTATAGTGTGACCAAAGCACGTGTGTTAAATGATTGATTGTGTAAAGTAGAAACTAGACATAATAAATAGACTAATCTATTGAGTGTCGTAACAGCAGTACCTACAACACTTAATATCAATTAAGTATTATTGTGAACTGAAACTTATTGTGAGGAAGCGTCGATGGCGTAGTGCGTAAGAGCATCGTCTCCCACCCGGGAGGCACTGGTTCGATCCTCGCTACGTACCAATGTGTTTTCAAATTTTGAATTCATATGTACGTTTAATCGACGCTTTTACGGTGAAGGATAACATCGTGAGGAAACCTGCACACACCTATGAAGAAATTCTTAGGTTGTGTGTGAAGTCGACCAACCCGCACTTGGCCAGCGTGGTTGACTAAGGCCTAATCGCCCCCAATGTGGGGTAGACTCGAGCCCCTCAGTGGGGACATTATATGAGCTGTTGATGTGAACTTAAATCTCACCACATAGGTACAATAGTACCTTCCTATGTTTATGACCAAGAAGACGAAGACTTCTTCTTGGTCCCAGTTTATTGGGGTTTGATCTGTGGGTTCGATGCAATATGTCGCAACGCAGCTATAGGTTTTGTCAAAGTATTATGTCCGTGTGTCTGCCTGAAACCAATCCTCCTTGGGAAGGCTCTTGTTGTATGTGATTTACAGACACCGCGCGAGTGACCCTTGCTCGAGGCTCAGAATGTCCCTCGGTAAGCTTTTACCATACCCACGGGATGAGTAAGTATCTTATACGTGACTGGGAACTACACCTGATATAAAATTACTGTGTTGTGTATTGACGGCTTAACATCAAGCCGACGCTTACTAGCCAGATTGTAAAAAAGAAATCAGAGCATACCCCAAACTAGGCATATACCGATGACCTTGAAACAACCTTCAGGTACAAGTTTCCGCAGTACAGCCTTATCGGTTGATCAATAAACGCAATAAAGCGACAATAACACGCCATGGTAGAAGCCATGCGGAATTTCAAGTTTCTTTCGGTAACATTTGACGTGAAAGTCACAATATTCTATCATTCACAATATCTTGGAAATGTTCTCTGAAATGACAAATACGATTTTCTTCAATTGATAATGGATAGGAAAATCCAGGACGAACCACCACCTGGAAGGAGACACACCTTGTGTCAAATCTTTGGACTTGGTACAATCTGAGCACGAGATCCCTCTTGCGTGCAGCTGTGTCCGAAATTCAAATAGTCATAATGGTAGACGACTTTCGTTAAGAGATGACACACTAATGTTCGTATTATAGAAGGAGTTTCAAGAATGAACACCGACTTGAGCGTCCTACGTCTCTATCTCTTTATGCGTGATAGAAAGTGACAAACGATTCTTAATGGGCCTGCCACACTATGCTCCTCACGCTGCTCATCGCACTGCTCCTCGCGCTGCCACGATGTTACCCTATCTGCCCACACACTGCTCTACTCGCGCAATTAATCGCGTCGCTCCTCACTTGTCATTTGCCTTTGGCTACAATGGACGAAGAAATTGTGGCAGCGTGTGCACTATGCATTTTTAGAATAGCTAATTATATCAATGTCATACAAAGAAATATATATCGTCGTCGTCGTCCTCGCCAACGAAGATGGTGAATGACATCTATTCATCGCAAAAGAACGTTGTTAGTACAAGTAATAATGTTGTGTGAGCGCTCGATGCAGACTGCGAACGCGCGATAGTGTGGCCAGGCACTCGCGCTCGTATTGCCGGTCCTTTCACTCGCGCACAAAAAACCGACAAAATAGGGAGCGATGTGCAGGACGAGGAGCATGACGTGCGGCATGACGAGTAACGTGGCCACACTACATCTCTGCCTCCTTTCCTCGCTACTTCCCACGCCACTCGTCGAGTGTGTGGCAGGCCCATAAGACATGTTTGACTTCTGAGTGTCATTCTGTAATAAGGGCCTAAGACGAAGAGGATCATTTGACGCTCGTTTGTTTAAGCTGTCGATTGATGGCCGGACGCCTTTTATGCGCAAATTGTTCATTCCCCAAAATGTCATATAAGCTAATAATTACCTACCCACACAACTTCAGAGTTGCTTCGTGTTTATAATGTTGTAGTAAAAACGTGGGTTCTAAATCAAAATTGAAAACTGAATGGTTTTCGTTCGAACAATAACACCGATAAACACACGTGCACTGAAAGTACTGAAACATGACGACCATTCAAACGTTAAATATGCGAAAAGCAATTTGTAAGGTTTCCTAATACCTTGTTTTAATGGTTTTGTATGATCTATAATTAATCACGTGGTGTGCCTTGTGGGTGGCTGTGAATTATGACTCTTTGTAAAGGCAGGATAAACTTGTTGAGTTTCTTGCCGGTTCTTCTCAGAACAAGGCCTCCTGGTAGACTCTTGAACCGATGGCATCAAAGTTGACTTTCATAAGTGTACAAATTGTACCTAAATGAATAAAGAAGTTTGAGTTTGAGGAGGTTTTGAATATTTTCTTTTAAGTTATTGCGTTGTCAGACAAGCATACGGCCTGCCTGGTGGTATGCAGTCACCGCAGCCTATAGACGCTTACAACAATGACGTCACACTCGCGCGCTGACAACCCTTCCCTACCCCGTGGAGCTCTGGCGACCTTACTCCCCAACAGAAACACAGCACCACACAAATGTAGTGTTATTTGACTGTGGTCTTCTGTAAGGTACACTGTGCCCTATGTCGACAGTAGACAATGAGACTCCCTCATAGGAGATTCCTGTCGACTTGAAACCCTCTCCGAAAAAAATAATGCAAGAAGATATGGATCCGCACAAAACGATCTGCTTACTCTTTTATAATGCGAACAGTAATGAGTGGAACTTGTTGCCTGCTGAGTGTTTCCTGAAAACTACCTATAACTTAGCTGCCTTCAAAACGAGAGTGAATAGGTTACTTCTATTTTTCACTTAAGATTAGGTGAGAGTGGGGGCAAATGCTTTCCTATCTATACATCTATACATACATATAAATAAAATTGGAGTGTCTGTTTGTAATATTGAAATAACCGTTTTTTACTACATGCATATGAATACATGAATATATAAGGTACATACACCAAAATATTCTTTTTTACAATTTTTGTCTGTCTGTCTGTTTGTTTCGGCTAATCTCTGAAACGTCTGGACCGATTTTGACGGGACTTTTTTGGGCAGGTAGCTGGTGTAATAAGGAGTAACTTAGGTTACTTTTTTTTCTTTTGGTAAATTCTACGCGGACGAAGTCGCGGGCACAGCTAGTCATTACTAAAAAAATGCTATTTGTCAACGACGACGCAAGGGCACCGAATATACGATTTATTTTAGTTGGATCCCACTTTTGAATTCCAAAAATTTAATATTTTTGGCGTTGGATCCCACAAAACATTATTGTGTATTACCGTTGGGTCCAACATTTTAAAAATTGATGAGAAATACGTTTCACTGTCGTTGAATCCCAGAAACTATTTCCATGCACTGTGCCTAGGGGTATCGCTTGGTGCTGTCGTTAACAATGAACGATCAAAACACATACTAAATCATATATTTTTATGCACTTAACTTATTAGAAATACGTTCGATTCGTTTGATTTTTATTGTCAATAATTTCTTTATGTCAGAAACGTGTAAAACAAATTGTAAAGGACTGAAATAAATTACCTTATATTTATGACAACAATACTTACCTTTATACAAATAAATGAAAACAATGAACTATCTTTTACGTAAACTAATAATAATTAGTATTATATCATAAGAAAATCATTCAATTGTAGAATTCCATAATTGACATGATATATGATTTTAATTATTTATTTGACATTAATTTGATTTTCTTTGTTATTAATTTATCTTTGTGACTTTAATTGACATTGTAATATTCCTGATTGACATATATCACTTAAGTAATTAAATTAAAAAAATAACAATATTTCCAAATAATAATAAATAATATCATAGAATCTTAATAGTAAGGAATTAGAGTACCTATTGTGTAATGTGACATTTATTAAATATTTGCATGCCTGACTACAGGCTGAATACAAGAACTAATTTATAGTATTTAATACCTATTTATAAAAATTGTATTCAGCAAATGATTGATTGATTGAATAGGTAATAATTAATATTTTTTACATACAGCAAATTTACTCGTGTCAAGCAACAAATATATTAGAATTATCCGTCGTGGTGGATTGCCAAGTAACGCTGCCTAGACCAAAAAGTCCGGGTTCGAATCCTAGGGAAAAAGGATTGTGTGATGAACACGAGTCATGCCCGTTTACATATTTATTTAAATTTGTTTATTAAAATATTTAATCATTGGTAAATCAATGTTTCTCATTTTACTATCTTTGTCTTGCACTTAAATTCTTTACGATAACTCTAACGACCGGTTGCACCAAGAAAACATACTTTTTACAATTTTGACCAAAATGAACAATGGAACAATCCAATTCCTGTGAATTAAATTGACATTAACGTTACTTTTTGCAACTTTGTAAAATGTGGTGCAACTTACTGGCTTAGATTATGTTGAGAGACAATCCGATAATTAATTATATTTTTTATCAAAAATAAACGAAAAATCAGGGCTCAAATATTCCAAGAATTAAAAAATACTAGCTGTCCCGGCCACGCTTTGCTGTGGTAATTTCATACTACTGACCTATAACATTGTATCTGCAGTAAAAAAAAATATGACTACTTATCAAGATAAAAACTATCCTATCTCTCAAGTTGGATCAAACTGCACACGGTGTAAAAATTTGATTAAAATTGGTTAAGTAGTTTAGGAGTCCATCGCGGACAAACAACGTGACACGTCATCATTTCAGCCATATGACGTCCACTGCTGAACATAGGCCTCCCCCAAAGAACGCCACAACGACCGATCCTGTGCTCCTCGCATCCAGGCGTGACCAGCAGCCTTAATCAGGTCGTTAGTCCATTTTGTGGGTGGCCTACCCACACTGCGTCGTCTGGTGCGCGGTCGTCACTCGAGAACTGTTCGGCCCCATCGGCCATCCGCTCTCCGAGCAATGTGCCCCGCCCACTGCCACTTAAGTTTTGCAATTCTTTGGGCTATGTCGTAAACTTTAGTTCTTCTACGGATCTCCTCATTTCTGATTCGATCTCGTAAAGAAACACCGAGCATAGCGCTCTCCATTGCCCTTTGGGTGATCTTGAGCTTTCTTATCAGGCCCATTGTAAGTGACCACGTTTCAGTGCCATAAGTCATCACTGGCAATACACACTGGTCAAAAACTTTCGTTTTGAGACACTGCGGTAATTTGGACGAGAAGATTTTACGTGGCTTCCCGAATAGTAATCTTTGCTGATCATAACGAACACAACCGTGTATTTAATATTTGCTGGATCAAATAATGTAGAAGCTATTTTGCGCACTCTTTGTTCTTTGGTGGTTTTACCTTATTATTCCAATCTCGTGTTTACGGTAAATTAGTCTGTATCCAATCTTTGTATCAAAAACAGCAGACGACAAATATTTCTCATGTGATTTTCAACCATTGTCATCATTTTGCGATTAATGGCGTCCAGTGCCGCAAATAACACATATCTGTGTGCATGGTAATAAGGTCTTTTTTATTGGAAGATGTTATCTCAAAACTGGTGACTCATTATACAAGCAATGCATAATTTTATACTATGTGTTGTGTTGCTACACCTTTAAAAAAAGCAAATCAAAATCGGGTGGTACGTTTGGGAGCTAGGACGCCACAGCATACTAACACATTACAAACTAATAAAGAGGTGGGAATTAGGTGAAGTTATTTATGTACTTCCATTAATTTCATACAGCAAAGAATAAAGTGGATATACCGCATACAGTTATTGGGTATGCACATAGAACATGGATATTGTATGCTAGTGGTTAGTGCTGGTGACTCCCACATTACCACTTTTTTTTTCGACTAAAAACGTTTCATACTTAGCCACGGCGTGAATAAGGCCCCACCAGGGTTATGTGTGAGGTACCTACTAGGGGTATACAGGCCTCTCCTCCCACTATTGGGATAAAGAGGTCATTCTAGAAATCTTGAATGCTCTCTGGGGCCTAGAAAGTGGCAAACGATACGAATCGTTTCTACGAGATGGTTGCCATGGTTTTTCTCAGTGTTATGTCAGGGTAACATCCTTTTAGTTAAGCTCTCAGGACATATTGGCAAGCGGGGCGGGGCCCTATCCCATGGCCTGCCGCCCCGACTAACCCACCCTGACAAGGAAGGTTTTATTCAAGCCTAGATCTATCAAACGTTTGCTGTTGAATAAACGGTTCACTAAAGATTACAACATGTCGGTATTATAACTAACCATACCTAGAAATCATCTAGTAATAAACATACAGCAACCACTGCAAAAAATGTCGTGTTCTGTAACCACAACCAATTCGCTTACAATTAAGTACGCCGAGAAAAAACTACAATAATTGTTCTGAGAACCTAAAAGTATGTGCAATTAAAACATTATTCAGTCATCCAATGCGTCAATACTAAGCATAATCGGAGGAAACAGTAAAACCCAGAAGTTATTAATTTATACAGAATGTTACTTTTTGCCAGGAATGCAGAAATGTTTGAGTGGAATATCTGTCCACGTTGTTGATGTATTTCTTTGTTGGATTACTGTAGGATTGCTTTTCTTTTGGGTTATGTGTCCCATTTGTTTAGGCCACAGGCTAGCAACTTATCACTATTGATTAGAGGCACTGTATGACCATGTGATGCCATTAGCCATGTGATCTAGGCAGAGTAGAATAGCTTCACCCCACATCCTCCAATGGGTGCCGTAGAAGGCGACTAATGGATCAGCAAAGGGGTACTGATCACCTTATACTCCGTCCACCTATCCGCACTGGGCAACCTCCTTTGATGATAAGGAGAGGCCTTGTGTCCCAGCAGCAGGTCGAATTATAAAGGCTGTTATGATGATGATGGTGACTCTATGACCCATATTGCTAGGTGTGGCTTTTTGTGTAACAAAGTGTTACCTAAGGCTGCTCAACCCCTCATGGGTCCGAGCATTATTATTAGCAGTAAGTATGTATGTTAATTTTATTAAGTTATTTAATATATAGTGGGTGAGCGGAGGTGAGCACAACCAACAGCAAAACACATAAACAGTTTGCAAGAACATTTATTGTTCAAAATAAACTCCTACAAACTAATACAAATTAAATTGATTGATAATACTTATAAAATAGCGTCCGGCCATTATCGTTCGTACCAGAAGAAGGGACGAGCAAAAACTTCAAAAAATCTAAATGACATAAGTCATTGGTGTTGTCACTTAGAAATAATATTTAAGGTATACAATACACAGTTAAGGGTGTCCATACACAATTTAACAAATTTTCGCAAATACAATATGTTTTTTCTCATAAGTCTCCCCACTCCCCAGTGTAAGTAGTTCCCGGACGAAATATACCACCCTTTCTCAAAGCGTGAGTGTCATAAAAGCCGACTGAGGGAGACTCTGGCCCCCTTGCAGACAGGGATGTCAGTAAACCCACAACAACATTCCCTAGAAGTGTTGGGGATCGTGCAGGGAGTACTATTTCACCTACATAAATAAGGATTACCTTCTGTGTCCTCATTATTTTGCGACATTTGACAACGCGAGCAACTCAACCATAAGTTTGCAACTGACAATTTTGTTCACGTTCTATTTTCGCTTATCCTTGTAACAAAAGTGTGTTTTCCTAACAAATATTACGATGTATGCTGTGCATATTAAAACAATAAACTTTAAACACAATTAAGGTAATTAGTCACCAGTTTATCAGTGTTTGATCTGTGGTTGTGAGTCAACGACATAAAGGTAGGCATTGATTTTACAGTACACGTTTTGGTGAATAATGTTAAGTTTAAAAACAATGTGATAACTCTTTTATTGTTTGAATCATTTTATGAATGAACTAGGTAATATGGATAATTTTAAAAGTTTTGTAGATGAAAACGCTTCCACATTGGGTATGGTTTTAATAGTTGAATAAGATATGTATGTATATTTTATCTTTATTGCATTATAGGTAGGTAATCTACAATCGTACAACCAAAAACCGAATCTTTAACTTTTATGTCATTGAAATGTTAATGTATTTAATTAAAGTAACAATAAATTTTACGGTAAATTGAGTTAAGAATTGAGTCTCTCTTTTTACAATAAGAAATCAGGAGAAACTTTTCCATAGTAAGTTTTAATATCTAACAGCCATCAAACTGTTTTTAAATTGTATGAAAACGGAGGGGTAATTACCCTTACAAAAAATAATTGAACGGTCAGCGCAAAAGTGGCCTAACCCTCAATCAAAAGTGGCCTAACCCTCAATTTTTCATATTGTGATTCATCTTCTACAATTAAATAAAAATGTGTTAAAATTTAATTCAAAATCGGCCTATCTCTTGTTTCAGCCAGCGTCAATAGATGGCGTTGCAAAAGTTCTTTTTCCATTGATTTTTTCTCTCAACGTAAACTTCATAAGTGGCCTAAGCCACTTATTGAGGGTTAGGCCACTTATTGAGGGTTAGGCCATAAATTGAGGGTTAGGCCACTTTTGCGCTGACAGCCTCAATTTACCCTGAGCCCAAATAAAATTGGGTACTGAGCAGACATGTCAATGATGATTTATACAGGTTGTTTGGTAGGATATAGCATTAAAAACTACCCATGCTAACATAGTTCTTATAAAATAGCATGGCGTTATCAAAAAATTTGATGGGCCTTATCTAATAAGGTTCCTAACAAAATTAAATATATTAATATGTAAGTTTGTTAGGAACAACGCGTCAAAGTTTAGGAATATATCAGATATGAGAGTGAGAAAAGTCCCCATGAGACTAGGAAAATGCACTGAAAAAAATCGACTTGCCTCAGGCGGGACTCGAACCCGCACCTTCCACAATCCGGGTGGACGCGTTAACCAATTTCGCCACCGAGGCACTGCTTTTCGCTGTCGAAATTTGTCAGTGCTTGGTGCTTATGTTTTTATGGTAAACATCGTTTCATCAAATCTTTGAAATTTGCACTTCCAAGACCCGAACAAAATATTTTTGCAAATATTTGACGCCCAGCTAAGATGAAACTACCTTACATTATGGAATAATTTTATTTTTGCGTTTACAAACGCGTAAATATAATACTAGAAAAATGCACTGAAAAAAAAATCGACTTGCCTCAGGCGGGACTCGAACCCGCACCTTCCACAATCCGGGTGGACGCGTTAACCAATTTCGCCACCGAGGCACTGCTTTTCGCTGTCGAAATTTGTCAGTGCTTGGTGCTTATGTTTTTATGGTAAACATCGTTTCATCAAATCTTTGAAATTTGCACTTCCAAGACCCGAACGAAATATTTTTGCAAATATTTGACGCCCAGCTAAGATGAAACTACCTTACATTATGGAATAATTTTATTTTTGCGTTTACAAACGCGTAAATATAATACTAGAAAAATGCACTGAAAAAAAAATCGACTTGCCTCAGGCGGGACTCGAACCCGCACCTTCCACAATCCGGGTGGACGCGTTAACCAATTTCGCCACCGAGGCACTGCTTTTCGCTGTCGAAATTTGTCAGTGCTTGGTGCTTATGTTTTTATGGTAAACATCGTTTCATCAAATCTTTGAAATTTGCACTTCCAAGACCCGAACGAAATATTTTTGCAAATATTTGACGCCCAGCTAAGATGAAACTACCTTACATTATGGAATAATTTTATTTTTGCGTTTACAAACGCGTAAATATAATACTAGAAAAATACACTGAAAAAAATCGACTTGCCTCAGGCGGGACTCGAACCCGCACCTTCCACAATCCGGGTGGACGCGTTAACCAATTTCGCCACCGAGGCACTGCTTTTCGCTGTCGAAATTTGTCAGTGCTTGGTGCTTATGTTTTTATGGTAAACATCGTTTCATCAAATCTTTGAAATTTGCAACGCGTCCACCCGGATTGTGGAAGGTGCGGGTTCGAGTCCCGCCTGAGGCAAGTCGATTTTTTTCAGTGCATTTTTCTAGTATTATATTTACGCGTTTGTAAACGCAAAAATAAAATTATTCCATAATGTAAGGTAGTTTCATCTTAGCTGGGCGTCAAATATTTGCAAAAATATTTCGTTCGGGTCTTGGAAGTGCAAATTTCAAAGATTTGATGAAACGATGTTTACCATAAAAACATAAGCACCAAGCACTGACAAATTTCGACAGCGAAAAGCAGTGCCTCGGTGGCGAAATTGGTTAACGCGTCCACCCGGATTGTGGAAGGTGCGGGTTCGAGTCCCGCCTGAGGCAAGTCGATTTTTTTCAGTGCATTTTTCTAGTATTATATTTACGCGTTTGTAAACGCAAAAATAAAATTATTCCATAATGTAAGGTAGTTTCATCTTAGCTGGGCGTCAAATATTTGCAAAAATATTTCGTTCGGGTCTTGGAAGTGCAAATTTCAAAGATTTGATGAAACGATGTTTACCATAAAAACATAAGCACCAAGCACTGACAAATTTCGACAGCGAAAAGCAGTGCCTCGGTGGCGAAATTGGTTAACGCGTCCACCCGGATTGTGGAAGGTGCGGGTTCGAGTCCCGCCTGAGGCAAGTCGATTTTTTTCAGTGCATTTTTCTAGTATTATATTTACGCGTTTGTAAACGCAAAAATAAAATTATTCCATAATCCCCATGAGACAATACAATAAATTGGTACTCCCAAGAATCAACTCTAAAATTTTCGATAAATGTACCTATGTGTCTGCTATACGCATTTATAACAATTTACCTGTAGCTCTGAAAGATCTCCCTGACCATAAATTTGCCAAACATTTAAAACGATAGTTAATATGTAAGGGTTTTTATGACACCAATGAGTATTTTATTAATTCAAATATTTGACACTTACATTTGACATTAAATCAATAATTAAATATTTAAACTTAACGAAATGATAATTAATAGAATGTTATATTGTATTAAGTTGACAAATTTTATTAATGTGTGATTTAAATTATAATTACTTATATAATTAAATTTTTGACATTATTAAATCTACAATTGAATTATATTTTATCAAACTAATTGACATTATAATCAATAAAATGTTACAAAATTACAGTAGTGAATTGACAAATTAGTAATTTGTGATTAAAATCAGAATTATATAATTAAAATGTTGACATTGTATACCCGACAAGGGTAACTGTTATTACTCCCTGTATGCAATAAAATCTAGCAGTAAGGTCAATTTGTAACAGTTATGCAAATATTGATTCTATTCTATTCTATTCTATATCAATACTTATGAATACCAGATTTCGGATAGGGGACTAGGGTTGGCAGCGCGCGACTGTCACGCCCTAGTATTGCAGTAGGGTTGCCAACCATAGGTACTGTTAAAAACAGTATTATAATGCGATAAGTAGGTACTAAAAATATGCCTCTCATTCATCATTAAAATCATTTCATTTCATCATTAAAAAAACATATATTGTTAATTTTTCTAAAATACTGTTTAATTTCCTTCTCCGACCTATATTTCTTGTATTTTAAAAAAAGTTGGCAACCATTGTTGCGATCGTCTATAGACTACGGTGACTGATTATTACCAGGCAGCCCATATGCTTGTCTGCCAACCAAATAACTTAAAAAATACACTCACAGTAGTAAAAATATTAAGTATAATCATCAAGTTCCGCCTTTAACAAAATAATAACAAAGGGTAAAAGAATATAACAAAAACAATAAATCTTTAGGAATAATGACAAAGAGTATTTATTTACATACAAAACGGACCACGGCGCAGCCATTGCAAAACAGGTCTGTACTTTTTTGTTTGGGCAAAGAAAAAGGCACCGTGCGGTCATTCACGCTTAAAAGGTGCAAAGCGATTAATTAGAATACATTAATTCGTATAAACCCTACTTCCTGGACATAAGGTGGAATGTTGCAAAAATACGGTAATAAGATGCATCATCCATTTTTTACATTAAGTTCAAGATAATTATTCATTTTTATTTATGGTTGTATGCACGGAATGCTGCAACTGCAATTTTTGATTAAAAATTAATTTGTAATTAAATATTTAATTGTAAAATCTTTAAGCTACCTATTCATGATTAATTTTTAGAGTTCCTTTGGAAAAATCCAAAATCGTGGAGTTATTGATTATTTAAAAAAAAAATGACTAGAAATCAATGTAATCGCGGAGTCGGAATCTTATAATATTTAGGACCAATTATGCCTTTTTTCTATAGCCACAGTCTATAGAAGTCTGTAGGTATATAGAAGTGTATGTATTTACCTGTATTTACACTGTGCTATAACTTTGGACTTTGACTTCAACCTGTGACTTTTGTATTTTCATTCTCATCATTTTAATAACTTCAAAAAAAATAGTTTCAGTCCAAAAAAATAATACGGACGGAACCTGAAATATTGAAACAGAACTATATTGGCTGGATATTTTGCTGAGATTCTTATTTTTCTTTCAACGTCGGTATTTACGTTGAAAATACTGTTGTTGTGTTGTAAAAATGACATGTCATTGTTAAAGGTCAATTGTACTATTGAATTGTCGTAATGTCAACACCATTATTACGCAAGCGGCCATTAATAATAAGTTTATATTGATGAGGTCTTCAAATGGTTTTGAGCTTCATAGTGTATTAAAAATAACCCTGTATATTGTGGTGTGGTGGAAGCGTCGGTGGCGTAGTGCGTAAGGGCGTTGTCTCCCACCCGGGAGGCACAGGTTCGGACCCCGCCACGTACCAATGTGTTTTCAAATTTTGTATTCATATGTACGTTTAATCGACGCTTTACGGTGAAGGAAAACATCGTGAGGAAACCTGCACACACCTATGAAGAAATTGTGTGAAGTCGACCAACCCGCTCTTGGCCAGCGTGGTTGACTAAGGCCTAATCGCCCCTTATGTGGGGTAGGCTCGAGGCCCTCGGTGGCGACATTATATGAGCTGTTGATGTGATGTATGTGTAGGTTTCCTCACGATGTTTTCCTTCCCCGTAAAGGCGTCGATTAAACGTACATATGAATTCAAAATTTTAAAACCGGTTTCGAACCAGTGCTGCCCGGGTAGGAGACAACGCCCTTATGCACTACGCCACCGACACTTCTGTGATAATATTATGATAATACAGGGTGTAAAAGACATGAACAGTCAAACGAGAACCATGTATTCTGCTCACCATTATAACATTAAAGTCATAATTTTTTTTTCATTTTTTTATGAAAACGTATTCTATACGTTATTTCTTAAATTATTATATTATTGTCCAAAGAAACATTATCATTTTTTTTAAGTATTTCATAACAAAAAATGGCTTCAAAACGTTAGCGTTCAATGTAGCTCACTCGATGCGCACGGACACTAACAAACTGGGCCGCCGCGCCGTCTGGCAAAAATATCGCGGTTTCGCGAGTTGAGTGCGAGACCCTTTACATTGCGCGGTACAATTTGCAATTTTTTTTAACACCAAAAAAATAAAAATCATTTCCCAGCAATATCACGTATTCTATAGGTACCTATAGAATACGTGGTTCTCGTTTGACTGTTCATGTCTTTTACACCCAGTATAACTTACCTAAAAACGACCTGACGCCCAAAGTGCCCCTGGCCACGGACAATATCATCGCCAGTATGGAGACTCCGCCCCCCGCGAAGATGTACGCTCTCTTCGCACTGCCCCCCATTTCCGCGGCGTCCTTGCGCCGTCGCCACAGCGGCGCACACGACGACGCGAAGATGAACACCCCGAATACTATACACTCCCACGCTAGCCAACCGGAATTCATTTTGTACCTGAAAAGAAAATATTATCTGTACTTAAAATACGTACGATAAGTTAACTTTAAAGTATTGTTTTGTTGTTAACGACTTTAGTTTGTGCTAATTTCGTTAGCGCGATTTTTCGCCCAACCAATATAAACCATGTTAACCACACGATAAAAAAACTACAAAATTGAATAATTTTATGCAACCCCTGACTAAAATTTTTAGCTAAGAGCCATTTCGACCGCGTCAGCTTTCAAACAAAAAATTCGCATAAAAATCTGTCCATTCGTTTAGGAGCTACCATGCTTCAGTCAGACACACAGACATCTCAAACTTTAAACACCCCTCTTTTTGCGTCGGAGGTTAAGAAATACCGCACGACAACAATGGCATTTAACATATTATACTAGCTTCCGTCCGCAACTTCGTCCGCGTGGACATTTTACCCCCTTAGGGGTGGAATTTCCAAAAATCCTTTCTTAGCGGATGCCTACGTCATAACTCCTACCTTCATGCCAAATTTCAGCCCGATCCGTCCAGTGGTTTGGGCTGTGAGTTGATAGATCACTATGTCAGTCAGTCACCTTTGAGTTATATTTATATAGATTGATACCACAAAAATAATTAAAACAAAACCACCATGGTCTCTTTAACTTATCTTCTCTTTAAAGCAAAACGTCGTGTAATGGAGTACCTATTGCATTTAAGCGCACGATTCCTAGAGACGATAACAATAGATACACCACTGTTTATGCTTCAGCGTATTGTGTGGACGCCACAGAGATGCCACAATATTTAATTAAGAAAGACAGAAATATTTTTTTTGTCGCAGCACATTAATGCTAGTCCTTCACATGCATAGCCGTATTTGTCAAACGAACTCTATCACAGTATAGAATAAAAGAGATAATAATTATTTTTCTCACATAGAAAACATTGGTTTAAAAGATTAACACATTATGTATGTGAGGAGCTGGTGTTTGATGTGGGATTAACCTGTATTTCAAATCAACAGGTCCCCACCCCACGGATATTTCTAATACTAAATCTTTCATGTACTTTAATTTTTCAATTTAAAAATTATGTTATGACCTGGATACATATTTCTATGTGTATGTGTGTGTGTGTGTGTGTGTGTGTGTGTGTGTGTT
This sequence comes from Elophila nymphaeata, assembly GCA_955850985.1. Lineage (NCBI taxonomy): Eukaryota > Metazoa > Arthropoda > Insecta > Lepidoptera > Crambidae > Elophila > Elophila nymphaeata. The sequence continues at coordinate 1,848,991 of OY039089.1, forward strand.
TGTGTGTGTGTGTGCGTGTGTGCTCACGTGTGTGTATATGTGTGTGGAAAAGAAGATCAGCTTAAATATTTAACAAATACGGCCAAGTGAAGTGCCAGGTGCCAGTATAACGCGTTACACAAACTAATAAAAACACTAACAAAAGGTATGCTCAATTTCACCAACGTCTCCTTGACGGGTTCTATAAATATTTTTAGTTCGAACGCTTATGGACCCCATATAATGCATGATTTTTTTACTTTAGTAAATGCATTAATTAGTCAATAACGTTTGTGAAAATATCCTTACTATGAGAAAATGGTTCAAAATGTGGGTAGTCGTCGCCATCAAACTAACTGTGAGATATGTGTGCGCATGTGTTAGTGTGGTGAGTAGTTATGTGTATGTGTTGACTTTGTGCTTGAGAGAGTGAGTGAATAGTAGAAATCACAAAGAAGGCTTACATGTCGTTTGAAACTCAACGGCTTTTTTTATATACATACTTATTGAAATTAATTGTATAGAAATAGATAAATACGAAATAATAAATAATTTTGATTTTAAATTAATATATTAAATTGTTTTTTAAATAATGAAATTGTTAATAGTAATAATACATCTTAATTAATTGTAAATAAATTCAAATCAGAGCAAATAATATCTAATAATAATAACCCAACAAAATTAATACTATGTTAATTTTTTATTACTTTTGTTATTTTCATTACTACCATTTAATATTTTCACGATTTGCCTCTAAAAACCCTGTTTCGAATGAATAAATAAGTCTACTATAAAAATGCACTGAAAAAAATCGACGCGTTTGTAAACGCAAAAATAAAATTATTCCATAAAATAAGTCTACGTCAGAAAAAAGTTTATTATAAGTTTGAGGTAATCGACCAACTACACTGTTCCCAGCGTAGTTAGTACGAACCAAGGGGACATGAAACAGACTTGTGTGACGAGTCCTCCTATCGAGTGTAGATAGACTCAATACTCTGTTTATAACTGTTTATAACGACTATAGGATAGTTCCCTTTTTTTGCAAATCAACCACAACAATGTGTGGCGGGTCATCTGGTAATGACTACAATTAAATGGACTGTATTGTATATGTTTGTCACTTTGTATTCGATTGTCGGCCATACTCCATTGTTCCATGAGATCCAATAATACAAGCTTGGTTTGGGATTAGGTGGAGATTATGGACATGCATCACTTTAAATATGCATCACAGAAACACAAGAAAGTGTTTAGTGTTGGTGTAGTGGTCAGTATAGCTGGCTACACATCAAGCGGTCCGGGGTTCGAGTCCTGGTAGCGGCAAATGTTTGTGTGACGAACCCGAATATTTGTTGACGAGTCATGGTTGTTTATATATTTATTTATGTTTATTTATAAAAATATCTAAGAAAAATATTATGTATATAAAAAAAAGTATTGTCCGTTATCTAGTATCCATGACACAAGTTCTTAATGATACTTAATTTGGGCTAAATAATTGGTGTGAGCGTAGAAATATATGATTATTATTTAGTAAATTAATCACGTTAAGATTTTTTGCGAACTGGACATTCTGGCGAATTGGACTGGACATTCTGCGAACTGGATATTCTGCGAAATGGACATTCTGCGAACTGGACATTTTGCGACCGTAGGACATTTTGTGAATTGGACATTCTGCGCCTAAATGGTCTAAAATTGTTACTACCAGTAAACTCATTGTACGACTTTTACTTTCTTTCTTAGTTAGGTACAACGTTTTGTCGCATCTTTACAGGGTTCCAACGATCAAGAATATTAAAGTTGAAGCCATCAAAACGTCTTCACGTGCCCATAGATCACGATATAGGAAATTTCCTTGGTATTTGATCTTCATTTTACTAATAACTGTTAATAGGCTATGTTAGTTAAAAGTATCAATGGGCCTAGTGGCGTAGTTATAAATAGTAAGCTCAATTGTCTGTAAAAATAATATTTTATTACTCTCATCAATTATATAGCCTAATCTTTAATTATCGATGAAAATGCGATACATTGTACTGCGAGTATAACGCGTGTGAAGCAATGCAAACATAGTTCAGAAACGTGCTCTGACACGATAGACACGCTGTTTCGATTGATAATGATGAACATGGTTGGAGGGGAAAAGACTCGCTGGGAGACGACGAAAATCATGGCTGAGAAACATTAGGGAGTGTACCGATATTACCTCCAATAAACAACTGTTTTGGCTTGCGACTGACAGAGGAATACAAGAAGCTGACGGCTTTCAGGATTAAAGAGGCACTAGAATATGACGCCATGCAAATGCGCTATAAAAAATCGCGATGCCAAAAGTCGCAGTGTATGAAGGGCCTAAAATTTTGTACTAGATGATGTATGAATGAAATGTCAAATACGTCACGGACAAAATTATAAATAAAACTCAGACATGTAAATCAGGTTTTAAACCATAGATTTAAATATAAATGTCATAAAGACTATAATAACCTGTAACAGAATTTATTTACATTGCGGGTTCCGTAGAAATACGAGTTATTTATTTGCATGCTGCTCTCAATTTTATTTTGGGTCGGCGTAATGTGAACATATATAAGGTGATCATTACCCCTTTGCTGGTCCATTAGTCGTCTTCCACAACACCCATTGGAGGATATAATTGTTTATAATCATTTAATTACTAATTACATGAAAAGTTATTGAATTGCTGTTATTGAAATTATTGTAACTCAATTACTTTGTAATAAAAATTACTCAATCTAAATATACATATAACTCAAAGGTGACTGACTGACATAGTGATCTATCAACGCACAGCCTAAACCACTGGACGGATCGGGCTGAAATTTGGCATGCAAGTTAGAGTTATGACGTAGGCATCCGCTAAGAAAGTATTTTTGGAAATTCCACCCCTAAAAAGGGGGTAAAATCTCCACGCGGACGAAGTCGCGAGCGGAAGCTAGTTACTTATAAAGCAGAGCAGTCGTTCGTTTGCCGCCAAAAAACCTGTAGCGAACATGCGCAAATGTGAAGTCAACCAACCCGCACTTGGCCAGCGTGGTTGACTAAGGCCTAATCGCCCCTAATGTGGGGTAGGCTCGAGCCCCTCGGTGGGAACATTATATGAGCTGTTGATGTGATGTGAATATTTATTTATTACACACAACATAAGAATTTCTTCATAGGTGTGTGCAGGTTTCCTCGCGATGTTTTCCTTCATCGTAAAAGCGTCGATTAAACGTACAGTCGACCAAATTGAATCATAACCCACCTTAAGATCATTTTCCTACAGTCACTCCATACAAAGTAGGATGAAATTCGCTTGAACGTACATTTCTAAGTAGCAAACCTGTTATCAATTTGTTAGACACTGACAGTGTCAAATAAATATAGCTTTTTAAATTTTGTTCAGACCAAACGTCATTGGTTCAGACTACTACTTGACATCTGACACATAACGTCATTTTATTTTTAAAAATATAATATGTATTCCATTTTCTCAGTAGTGAAAAGAGTTTAGTTTATGAACGACATCTTATTTGAAATTCCAATTGAGACTTTAGTGCAGTGATAACAAAGATTGAAATTGCATAGATCTCTGACGCGTAATGACGCATTTTTATTCATATTTAAAACGTACTAAGTGCAACACGCATGATAGCGAAGAAAACCTTACTAAATTTATGATTCTAAAGGAACGATCGGCCAAGTGGGTCATGATTCAGTTGGTTCGACTGTACATATGAATTCAAAATTTGAAAAAACATTGGTACGTGGCGGGGATCGAACCAGTGCCTCCCGGGTGGGAGACGACGCTCGTACGCACTACGCCACCGACGCTTCTTCGAGTAAATATTATTCTATTCTATTCTCATTATGCCTAACACTTGCTGGATACTCTCCATCTCCACCATACGAGGTGACCTTTGACGACTGATGGTTTTAAATTATATTAAATTTTGACCTGACCCAATATCATCAGGGTCGCTGTGGTCGGTGCCCACGTGCCCTAAGCTAATTTTGACTCCTTTTTACGAACTCTCCAAAATAAAGGTTCATAATTTTGCTAATTGAACCCTATAATAATCAGCGTAATAACTAGTCTATTTTATCTCAAGAAGATGTGTACTTCATACCGTTTAATAATATCCAAAAGTCAGACAAGTTACTTAGTATTCATACAAGTACGCATGTCTTTAAAAAGGATTTATTGTTGGAAAAACACGCGAGTGTGTTTTATTATTCCGTTCAAGTAAAAAGGCAGTTTTTTTTTTGTTTTGTTAATCATACACCGGATTAACACAGCAATTGAAATGTTTGCAAAAAGTTAACAAATTAAATCTAATGGAAATTTGTAAAAAAGCAAACACAAAAAAAATACTTTCGTAACCTTTGGACATTTAGATACATGTGGTACCTAGACGTTTGGATCCGGCTGAACCTTAGCGGAAGAACAGTTGTAATTAAAGAGCAAAAGATCTGGTTCTATTCCGGACGCAATTTTCGTTTCTTTCGAAATAATCTCGCATTCGAAATTTTAAATCTCGAAGTAATTCGAGGTTTTGTGTGAAATGTTGCCATTGGAAAACATAATCACGTTATTATGCGTTCCGTTCCTTAATCCGGTTTTTAAGTAACATTTTAAAGAAATATTTTGTAAGAGGTATGTTGCAACAACATACCTCTTACAAAATGTTATGAAAGTTTTAAAATCTATATTACAGGTTTTATAGAATCCTACAAATATCATAAACGTAAAGGTTGATATGGATGTCTGGATGGATTGATGTGGTTCGAATTCGAAATCTATGTCTCGAACGCTGCCAACCACTCGAAGCAATTAGAGTGGCTTCCCTTCGAAAAAAGTCGAACTCGAGATTTTCAAAATAAAAACTTCTAACGTCAAAGGTTTTCAACGTCATGAAAACTCGAATAAATTCTCGAATTCGAGATTATTTCGAAGGAAACGCGAATTGCGTCCCAGGTAAGAAGAATTACGAGATTTTTTTTTCTTTACCAGATAATAAGCAGAAGCGGACAAATGCATTATACATATAGTGCGAGTGTGAGAGTGAGCGCCGAGTTAGTCTTGTCGAATTGCAACGTGCTTCTTCACGCCTCTTTTGAATGACCCAGGCTTGTAAGGATTAAGGAGTCAAAAATGATGTCATGCTGATAATAAATGCTGTTTATAATGTATTCCCTAACTAATCTATACTAATATAAGAAAGAAGATTTGTATGTTTGTAACGAATAAACTCAAAAACTACTGGACCGATATAAAAAAATTTTTGACCATTCAGTTGTTACATTATTCCTGAGTGACATAGGTTACAGGCCATCATCATCATCATCATCACAACCTTTATAATTCGACCCACTGCTAGGACACAAGGCGTCTCCTTTTTAACGAAGGAGGTATAGGCAGTAAGTCCACCACGCTTGCCCAATGCGGATTGGTGGACGGAGTATGAGGTGATCAATACCCCTTTGCTGACCCATTGGCCTTTTACGACACCCATTGGAGGATATGGGGTGATGATATTCTACTCTGTCGGCATCACGTGGTTACAGGCATTTGATTTAAAATACTCCATGTGGACAAATAGCGGAACGGAGCGCTAGTTGAGAAATAAATATTATTAGATATTTAATTATAAAGTGGTTTACTGAAGTACGTAGTAGCTGTGCTAAATACTCTACTAGAGATAACTTTATCAGATTTACCCTTAAATTATTGCAAGTGTCTATAGGCGACGGTAACCACTTAACACCAGGTGGGCCGCAAGCTTTTTTGCCATCTCGTAGTATTAAAAAACTGCTACCTTTCGCTATTCAGGCGACTGCTTTTTTAACTGAGCTATGACTGAGCTACACTTGTCTGTGAAATCACACTGAATTTACACAAGTCTTTCATCTCTGACTCCGTCACAATCTGACGCATGCCTAACAATGTCAAAGATATTATATCTTCAACACCCGATGAGATATTTTTACAATGCTCTTTGGAAACATTGAATTTGTTTATTTAATGTCTATGTAAATACAGGGTGTAAAAGATATGAACAGTCAAACGAAAACCATGTATTCTGCTCACCATCATAACATTTTTCTTCCTTTAAACTATATCCGGGAAATTGATAGTTAAGATTTTATTAAAGGTCAAAGTCTTAATTTTTTTTTTTCATTTGTTTATGAAAACATTCTAAACATTATTTCTTAATTATTGTCCAAAGAAACATAATATTTTTTTTTAGTATTTCATAACAAAAAATGGCTTCAAAACGTTAACGTTCAATGTAGCTCACTCAATGTGCACGGACACAAACGAACGGGGCCGCCCGCCGCCGTCAGGCAAAAATATCACGGTTTTGCGAGTAGCTTGCGAGTTGAGCGCTTTACGTTGCGCAGTACAATTTGCAATATTTTTTAACACCAAAAAATAAAAATCTTTTCCCCTGCAATTATTTTTTGAAATTTGTGTTATTTTGATGTAAAGAATACATGGTTCTCGTTTGACTGTTCATGTCTTTTACACCCTGTATTTACATACACATTAAATAAACAAATTCAATGTTTCCAAAGAGCATTGTAAAAATATCTCATCGGGTGTTGAAGATATAATATCTTTGACATTGTTAGGCATGCGTCAGATTGTGACGGAGTCAGAGATGAAAGACTTGTGTAAATTCAGTGTGATTTCACAGACAAGTGTAGCTCAGTCATAGCTCAGTTAAAAAAGCAGTCGCCTGAATAGCGAAAGGTAGCAGTTTTTTTAATACTACAAGATGGCAAAAAAGCTTGCGGCCCACCTGGTGTTAAGTGGTTACCGTCGCCTATAGACACTTGCAATAATTTAAGGGTAAATCTGATAAAGTTATCTCTAGTAGAGTATTTAGCACAGCTACTACGTACTTCAGTAAACCACTTTATAATTAAATATCTAATAATATTTATTTCTCAAAATAAATTTAGTACATACATACATTGACAACACAAAAGATTTTATACTACGAACATCAACTTCAATCAAAGCTGTAGATTACAAGTCTATGACATGCTATGTGGCTAGTATCTCTGACACCAACCTCTAACAAAATCATAGCAAGTGCGTTGCCATCCTGGGGACTAAGATGATATGCCTTCCATGCCTATTATTTACACTTGTTTCGAGTTCCATCTCAACTTTTGATGGTGTTTTTATTTGTTTTCTTTTTCTATAAAATTTGGTGCAATTTTGAAGTTGAAAACAATTAGCACATCTTCAAAATAACAGTATAACACTGCCGGTAAGACTTGGCAATCACCGCCATTTCGCAATACCTATAATTACAATCAGTCCCTTGATCTGTAGTACGGTTATAATTAGATAATGCAGTTTTAACTTCCTTGATGCGTGTAAAGGAACGATATAAGTCCACTTTCTCATTAATTACATGTGTCTCGATTTTATAAGATTACATCTCGCGAATATCATTTGCTCTAGAATTCTAGAAATTATATTTCTGGGTGACAAACGACCTACATGATGGTAAGGACTAGCAGGCACCGTAGCATATAGACGCTTGCGCCTTAATAACAACAGGCTGGCAACCTGTCACTATTTGGAGGCACTGCATGGCCCATACTGCCAGATGGGGCTTTGTATAATAAAATGTTAACACTGTACATTTTTAATGCAATAAAGATATATAATATGCACCTTTTTATATACTATAACTCTTCGGTCCGTGTGTTGTTACTGGACTCTTCCTAAACAATTAGAACATGAAGAAATTTTTTGTTTAAGTGGATTCGAGAATGATTTAGAGTCACATAATACAGTCAAATGTGTGTTTTTTAGCAGGGCAACATCTGTCGGATCATCTAGTATTTAGGTATATAATAGGTGCTATAATAACTTTTAGTCGACATTGAAACTGCATAATATATGAGATTTTTGCTTGTTCAAGTGCAAAAATATTTTATTTAACTATGACTCACCTCTACGTAGTGCAATTAAAAGCATACAATTCATTCATTGCATCAACATGTTATTTGACGCCATTCGGTTTTATTACAATAACATTTTTTACAACAAAATTAAATCCACGGTTATGTTACGTTACGAATAAAAATTAAGCCATTTGTATTTATCACGCGTTTTCATGTTTACTTTGAAAATCACTCTTATAAGTTAAGCACTGCAGTTCATTTTTAATTCGCAATTGCCATGTTTATTAATATGTCGATCGCTGTACACGATGAATGACTTTAAAACAAGAATGAAAAAGATAAAAAGAATGACACAAACTACATTTGCATTTGTATATTCAACTTTATATTCAAGTATTAAGTGTGTTCTTTCACTTTATCTCCGTGTTACCTACTATTATTGTTACTACCAGTAAACCTACTAATATTATAAACGCGAAAGTTTGTATGAATGGATGGATGGATGTGTGTTTGTTACTCTTACACGCAAAAACTACTAAATAGATTTTAATGAAACTTATAGAATAATTTTATTTTTGCGTTTACAAACGCGTAAATATTTTAATACTAGAAAAATGCACTTCTCGGTGGCGTAATGATCAACGCAGCCGCTCGGATTGCGGACGATGCGGGTTCGAGTCCCGCCTGAGGCAAGTCGATTTTTTTAGTGCATTTTTCTAAACTTTACAAAAATATAGCTTTTACATTAGAGATATAGGCTATAATTTATACTAATCCTGCGTAGATGAAGTAGCGGGCAGAAGCTCTAACATATAAAAAGAAAACTCCTGATTCACTGACTGACTGGTTAACGCCCAGCCCTTGAACCTAGATAGCTGAAATTTTACCAGGTGGTAGACCCATATGTAGGGTCGTCTGTGTAGGTACCACCGCCTTTCTTATTTCTGCCGTGAAGCAGTTCGCTGTGTTTCGGATTGAAGGGAAAGGTAGCCAGTGTAATTACTGGACATGGAAGGTATCATCTTAGTCCCCAGAATGGCAACGAACTTGCTTGCCATCTCGAAATAGAAAAAAAATGCACAGAGGTTCCTTTTATAATGTATAGAAGGGATAAGGCCAGATTTTTCGAAATACAACCTTAAGAGGGTAAAATAGGGGATGAAAGTTTGTATCGGGAAACTAGGGTAGGGAGTACTTCTGAATGAAATGAGAAAACATGTGTTTCAAGTTTTTTTTTTAATTCAACCACTCAACGGGGATGGTGAGTTGACAAACGCTGAAAATCGAAGTATTATATTTTTCGTCATTATTGAAGATTAAACCATGAAGCTTTGAATTTTGGCACTTGATAAGCACTTGATAATGAGTATTTATATTAGCGTTTTTGAAATTATTAACTAATCAATTGTGTGAATGTCGGTAATCGTAATGCAAATATTTAATTGTATAAATCAATGCATGTTGATTATGATTTGTGTACCTGCATACTGTGACGCGCCCGGCTCTCTTCTCTACAACATGTAATTTAAATAACCAACATCCAGGTGGGTTGGGATCGGTTTCTAAGTTGATTTCAATAAAAAAAAATTAAAAAAAACAGATACCCAGAAAATATTGCAATATTTTCTGGGTTTTTTTTTATTGAAATCAACTCAGAAGCCTATCCCAACCCATCTGTATTCCGGATGTTGATTATTTAAATTACATGTTGTATAATGGGATAAGGTTAACAAATTAATTGTTAACCTTATCCATCTTCCCCGAGCCTACTCTAACTGTGTGTATGCGATAACAAGCGGTGCGGTGGTCTGCTCGTACCAGTAATTCTAAACTAAACTTAATGACTATCGTAATAGGAATGTTGAGACCTCACTTATCTTCGGATTAGGGTTGGCACCTCCCTTTGCATACTTTTTACATAATATAAAAACTTTCACTTCCTTTTATTTCTTTATATATTGTCAATAAATAAGCAAATGACTCCATTCCACCTGAGGGTAACCAGAAGTGAAGTCCAAATACAAATATAGCCATCTCCACGTGGTCGACTTGCAAGGTGCTTATTCACGCCTTTTTTGAATACACAGGTTGTTTCAAAAAAATAGTGTTAAGTTGGACGCCCAGAGATAGATTAGCTCTAGACAAACCAGAATAATCCCTATTTTATAAGTTTTTAGCAGTTTCTGACTTTCATTACATTTTTGTGCATAATGATGTGGTAATCATAGATGAAGCTTGATTTTTGGCTCACATAATTGAATATATGACTAGTCAAACAAAGTCATCAACTTTCTCCTGAGATTTAAATACAGTGCAACAAAAAATAGTAACCTCTCAAAACAAACACCTAATAATTTACCTAATAATATTAAAGAATGTGATATGACTACGTTTAAGCTAAAAGTAAAGCAATTACTAGTGCTCAAAGCATATTATACTGTCGACCAATATTTAAACGATAAGATATAAAATTTGTAAAAACGTAATTATCTCCTATTAATTTGACATATTTCTACTTAGACATAGCTATTATTATCACTATTATTACAATTATTATCATTACTATTAGAATTACTATGATGATTAATATAAATAATATAACATATACTACTATTAAATTATGACTAAATAAATATAAATATTAATATTGTAAATTTTGACGATACTATTAACGATACTATATTTATACGATTACGATTTGCACACCCAAACGAGTAAAATGTGGAGGACTACATAATTATAAGACCTGATACTTATAATAAGCTATTTGTATAATTACCCATATTTACGAAATAAATGATTTTGATTTGTTTTGATTTGAAACAAAAAAGCGTTTATAAATATTTAAAAAAAAATAATAATAACAGCAACATCAATTTTCTTTCAATCTCATTTCAAAAAATCATTGGGCTTTTTGCTCTACGTTTACATCTGAGAAGAACGGTGATGACTTTGTTTGGCTAGTCATGCAATCAGCTATGTGAGCAAAAAAATCACGGCTGTATCTATGTTTACAACCTCATAAAACACAAAAATTTCTTGAAAGTCAGAAACTACAAAAAAAAAATTAAAAAAAAATCATAACTCGAAAACTACAAAACATCGTAGAACATACATAGGGGTTATTCAGGTTTGTCTAGAGCTACTATATCTCTGGGCTTCAGCTTTACACTATTTTTTGGGACAACCTGTATATGTTACGCTTAAAGACCGAAAACGCTCATTGAGTGAAAAAGAGCTCATAATGCGTTGTGGTCACAAATAAGTAGGTACACTCCGCCAGGTCATAAAAAAATAATTATCAATAACAGATGTGGATGTCTTACTGTGACCAAACGCGTTGTGAGCGTTTTCGGTCTTTGAGCGTAACATTAAATGTATACTACAATCCTTGATTAATATTATGTTATGTTATATTATGATGGTTTGAAATTGCACGCTGTGGGAGTTTCGTCTCCGTCTCAGCATAATAATCATTTCGTCCCCAAACAGTGGTAGAGTTTTTGACGATTTAGAAGTACTTAGCAATGTCAATTAAAATAAAAAAAATATTTTGATTAATTTTTTATTTGAATATTAAACTTAACTTTGACAACCCTGAGTTCTGCAGCTATTTATAAGCCAGGCTATATACCTCCAGGGCTAAATATAACGAGGAATGCCGTAACTTGTCTGTCTGCTTGTCCTTCCAGAATATTCCATCTCTTTCTTATGAAGGCTTTAGATTGAAGACAGTTATAGCGCAAGGAATACAAAGGTTTTTGTTTTCTGACGAGTATGCATAAAATGAGATCTGTTTACAAATTACTTAGCGGTTTTTTTCTGCTATAGGTCCATTTTTTTGTCCTGGTGTTGCTTCTGTATATTTGTGTAGTGATAGCTTACTACTATTATAAATACTAAAGTTTTAATGGATGGATGTTTGTAACTCAAATACGCTAGAATGACTGAACGGATCTGGATGAAATGCCAAGACCAAAAGCTAAGTTATGGTGTGGAATATCACAGGCAATCCCTGATAAAAGTAATTTACAATTTTCCTAGCAAATGAAGTCCGGGTAACAGCTAGTAGTTAGGTATTTCTTTTTGTCTGGTTGTTTGATATTTTGGTTAACTGAAGGTTTATTTACTTATTGGGTTTGATACCACTTGCGACAGGTTTTCAACCTGTCACTACTTCGAGCCATTACTTGACCTATACTTCCAGATGTGGCTTTAAATGTAACAAATTATGTACCTAACTTATCTAGATCTCTGCTAAATCCCTTTTTGATAATATTTATATACAAAAGCATACTTCATGCAATTTGTTTAAAAATCGTTTCCGTTAAAAATATCATACAACTAAGTACTGCATCTAGATGCAGTGTACTGTCAACAACACCTCAAGAATAACACTTCGTTTCTCAAATAATAATTATTTAAGTAAAACAATTATTTCGTCCCGTAATGGAGGAAGGGCTTTTGAATGTACTGTCAACAACACCTCAAGAATAACACTTCGTTTCTCAAATAATAATTATTTAAGTAAAATAATTATTTCGTCCCGAAATGACTTTTGACGATTTAAAAGTACTTAGCAAAGTCCATTTAAATAAAGATTTTTTCATTTCATTTCAAACTTTATCTCGTATACATTAAAACGTTTTTCGCAATAGAACTGCGTTAGTTGTGTACCTCAAGTCTTATTTATCGCTAATAATAACGTAGGAACAGGTTCCCGCCATTTCCTCAGGAAAGACTTACTTAAAAATAACACCATGAACTCCAAAACTATTTCACGGGCATTTAACTCGACAAACTTATTACTTAATTACAAGATGACATGCGAAATTGATTATCAACGCAACCGTTGTTTAACAGCCGCAGATTCCGATAAGGTGTGACTCACTAGGTCTTTTACAGAAAAATGACGCATTTTTTTGTTTTTAACTACCCGCAGTTGCGTTCAGGAGATAATTAATGCATGTTAATGACCGGTGATATAAAATTTAAACTGCGCCTTCGTTCGCGTTATAAAAAAGTTTTATTTGTATCCCTCGGGAACAGTCCCATTTTTCTGGCAATATAACCTACTTATATCGTTTTCAGTACTCTAACAATGTGTTTACAAAATTTAATTATGATCAGTTCCGTAGTTTTGTCTTGAAACTCGAACAAACAAACAAACTCACATTAATATTAAACATTCTGAAGAGCAATGCGGGACAAAAATATTTGCCCCTACCGAAAATCAAACCCAGAACTTGTAACTTTGTACGATGGAATTCAAATAGCAATAATGTACATACTGTTATCTACTCAAGAACATAATAAAGAAGAGCACTTCTTATCATGAAAACTTTCTCATATTACAGCGATATTAAATTATTTACTGTAAAACAATGGACAAGTGATTATCCTTTGAAAAAAAAGACAAATGATACTTTGTTATGACTAACACATGTAAGTTGGCAGGAGTCCAGACTATGTTTCATGTTAGCCTATACCTATTTGATCTGAACATTGCCAAAGTTCAGGATTTCCTAAGATTACATCAGATTAAGGCACACATTAAATTTCAGGAGAGAGTGGAGTGTGGAGATGATGATAAAAACCAGTAAAGACTAAGATTAAAAAAAAGATCTAGCAAATGACTCCATTCCACTTGACGGTAAGCAGAAGTAGAGTGCGGGAAATAAGGCGCCGCGCTAGCCACCCTCGCCTTGCTGACCTGCAAGGTGCTTCTTCACGCCTCTTTTTAATAACCCAGGATTGTAAGAAGGAGGGAACACGTGTACTGGTAGTGAATTCTATTTCTTGATTTTGCGACATGGAAATGGGCTGCTAAATTTCTTAGTTCGCGTTATGCTACGGCCGCACTCATCGCGATAACATTCGTGCGATAATCTTCGCCTTCGGCCTACCGCGAATGTGCATGGCCACACATTGCGCGCTGTAAAGTCTGTCGCGATGTGATCGCGAGATGTTACGCAAAAAACAAAATGGACGCCGCGGTCGGCATATATTTTAGGGCAATTATTTTTTATTCTGTCAGGAATTATTATTTGACGAAAGAGCAAGGCTATACAATATTGACTCACACTCCTAATTGCTAATAAGTTCTAAAATCCTGTCGTTATTCCAATCCATGGTAGAAAACTAATTTAAACCAATACGTCCGATGCGCACGATGTCTGTGCGCCGACTGTAGACCACGAAGTGTGGCCACGCAAGCGAAGGACATCGCGATAAAAACGCTTTGATGTGCGCCAGTTTACCGACAACGGCGCGATGTCCTTGCGACTTCGCACGAAGTGCCGAAGTATTCGCGAATACTTGGCTAGACACATCGCGATAACGCGAATATTCGCGACATCGCGACGTATGCGGCCGCAGCATTAGAATAGTGGCGACAAATTGTCCAGACAGAAGAGATGAAATTCATAATCATCTCACAGTCCTGTGTAGCTCATTTGGAAGAACACTCGCCTGGATTAAATTTTGGTACATATTTTAAAACATTTTAATGCATGTCAAATAAAAATGTACAAACGAAATCAATTCTTATCACACTACGGTTCTCAGTATCCAAGTATTATTATTTTAAAGATGTTGCAACAATGTATTCTTACATGTATTAAACTATGATTTATGTAATATAAAACAAAGTCGCATTGTCTCGCCTTCAGTTGCTCATTAAACAGCGTCTATTAATTAAAGACATTCATTAGAACTACTACTTCCTGCTATATAAATATTAAAATAAGTAACACAATCACGACTTGTGAAGTGAACAAACGTTCGTGTTCATCACATAGAAAAGGTTTTATTTTATTGAAACCGGACTGACTGATGTGTGGGCAGCGTTACTGATTAATCCGCGTTGCCACAGTCACACAACTTACTTAGGCTGGAGTTCACCAACACATAAACAGGCAATTATTATTTAACCGCCGGTTTTCGACATGTTGTATGGAAGAAATGTCAAAAAGTGAAGGAGAACGAAAAGACTTTTAATCGCTTATTTTACCTGTTGATGAACTCAAGACTTAACCTAAGTTAAGTATCAATAAGAAGTTATTATTGAATACTAGGTAACGGACAAATATACATATAAATTACACACATACAGCCTTAGATTAAAGCAAAAAAGGGAAGATACTTTACCCGAGTAACGCGCGTGTGCCTACAAAACTGAGACCAATGACCCTACTACGTCTCAGCTGCATTGTTAGGTGAGCGAGATAAAAATGCAAGAGTCGTGCGAGAGCGACACGTTCAGCATAGTTTGTGTATGTAGTTGACGAGGACTGCTTTTTGAAAGACGCGATAAGGAGGATGCCGTATTTTCCCTTTTGCTTTAAGCTAAGCATACGGCTCATATTTCCAAAAAGAGTCGAGCAGAGATAACATTTGGTAACACATAAAGCCACATCGGGCAGTATGATTCATGCAGTGCTACAAAATAGTAACAGGTTGCCAGCCTGTCTCCTTCATAAAAACCCAAAAATTAACATACCTCCAGTAAGCCAACAAACAAAAACTGGCACTCCGGGCATAAAATTAATCAGATATTTAATAAATAAACATTCACAAACTGCATTGACTCGTAAACAAATGTTCGTGTTCTCACATTAATATTTGTTCCTACACAAATTCGCACGTGGACTTAAATTTACTAAATATGCAAAAGTTAAATAACTTAATTCATTTGATAAATTGATAACTTAGTAATAAAGAAAATTCAAGAATGTTGACTAAATAAATGATCCAAACGCGTGGGAGTAAAAGTTGCCTAAAATTTGCGCTTGTAAAACTGTAATTTAATTAAATTGATATATCTATTAACCTGTAATGATATTTTGAAATCATTACGAAATTGTAAACTGTGGAGTTTCTTTCGCCGTTTCTTCTCCGTCTCAGCATGATCATTATTTGGTGCCGAAGCGGTGGTAGGGTTTGGACGATTTAAGAGTACTTATAAAGTTCATTTAAGTAAAAAAGTTTTTGATTTTGATTTTTATTTGACTACGTGATGTATACGTAGTAATTACATTTACTCATATACATTATAACGCTCCAATAACAAACGGTTATAAATAACAAAAACTGTTTTCTTCTCACGTCCAATAGTCAAATACATACAACAATAGTCTTCCTGTAAAATTACAATAATTTTACACTTAAAAAACACCTATTTACAGCACACGTTTTGATAATTCGCGTTTTATGTCAACAAATTTGATGTGGGCTTAATAATTTACCGTACTTATTATTTTTCATACGGCAAAAGTGATCGTACGCGCGCTTGGTCATATGAGGAGCAATTTTAATAAATAATATAAAATATAATTTACTTATTTATTTAAAAGGAGTATTTCTATGTACACCATGTTGCTGATTAGGTATATTACATAACGTATATGCCTGCTATTTATTTATCATCAATATAACAGCCTTTAACCACTGCTTAGACACAAGGACTCTCCTTGTCATCGTATGAGGCTTAGGCAGTACTCCACCGAGCTCTTCCAATGCGGATTGGTGAACGGGGTATAAGGCGAATAATACCCATTTGCTGATCAATTATTCACCTTCTACGACACCCATTGGTGGATACGGAATGATGCTTTTTTACTCTGCCGGCATCACATGGCTTGCTATGTAGTATACAAGGTACCATCAAATTTTTCATGTTTCTTATTGAACATTTATGCTTTTTTTTTATTTCTTACAAACTTGAATTGAATAAAATTTGTCTAGAAGCGATTTCCGCGTAAACTGATTTTTCCTTACAAATAGGTGCATATGTTTGTATTATGTTCTCAGTTAACAGAAAAGTATAATTGCATGTTACGCAACATAACGATAAGTTTAACAACATGTTTGACATTGAACTTGCCGAATGAATTGTACAATGCGACCTGTTTTGTTCTGTCGCTAATTCTTGAACGCGTTTCTAGTTGTAACTAAAATGAAATACAAGAAAAAACCCTGTTATCGTCAAGTGCTGAGACGGGACTCGAACCCGCGACCTTTCGCAATCCAAGCGAGTGAACGAATATAGTGAATAAATTCGTCGTCAGACCAGTGTAACTCAGTTGGACAGCCGATCTTTATCTAACTGAGCTACACTGGACTGACGACGAATTTATTACCCACGACAGCATTCCAAAGGAGGGTCGGTGTCAGTTAAGCGACTGGCCTTAACAATGCCAAAACTTATAGCAGTATACTGTGGCAGTATGGTGACATGTTGTACCGACCCCAAATAAATTGGAGGCAGAGTAGGAAGAAGAAGAATGACTTGAGTATTAACTTTTATTGAATAAACGTTGGTCAAAGTAGCTGCAGGAGAGAAAGAGAAGAAAATTTTCATCTATATCTATACTTCTATACCACTATATTACAGAAGAAAGTTTTGTATGTTTATAAAGAATAGGGTTAACTACTGGACCAATGTTAAAAAATCTATAAATCCTTTATTGCACAATAAAATATCAATTGTAAAACAGTAAGAAAGACATGAAGGTGAGCTTATATCTAAAAGAGATCTCTTCCTCTTTGGGAATGATGTGGATGTGTACTACAATATAATAATTGAAAAAAGACACAATAACAATTATATGTAGGCATAAATACACCTAATATGTACCTCTAAGTACCTACATAATAATCATATATACACACGCACACGTATATTTATCATTACAATTATATACCATACATACAAATACGACATGAATACGCACATATATAACTAAAACGAGTTTGAAAGATAGTGCTCTTTTAATTTATGTTTGACTGAGTAACAAAGGTTATATTTTATTGCAAAAAAATATTCGGGGACAAAGTCGCGGGTTGAACGCTAGTATTAATATTAATAGGGGAAAGATTTGTATGTTTGTAACGAATAAACTCAAAAATTACTGGACCGATTTCAAAATTTTTTTAGCTTTAAGAATGCTATTTTATTCCTAATTGACCTAAGCTATAAAAATCCACGCGGATGAAGTCGTGTGAGAAGCGCTAGTACGAACATAAAATCAATTGGTGTTCGTAAGTCGCGCTAAAACTCAAGAACTGCTGGATCGATTTGACTAATTTCGATTTTAATATATTTTTGGAAGCTCAGGAAAAGTTAAAGCGGAGAGAAAATGTAAAAAAATTACGAGAAAAATAGTAACAACAAATTTTTATTTTTATTTTGCTATATTATAAACCGCTCCTACCTGTCAAACTTTTAATGTTCGTTTTGTTGTTCAGAAATCAATTTCGTTCATCTGTCATTCATTATTTATTCACAAAAGTGCGCGAGAGCTTTCTTTACTCAGGTACTTTTGGCTGATTTCCATTATTATACGTTTATCATTTATTTTATGTATTATCTCTGAAACTACTGAACTTATTTTATTAAAATTTTGTAAATTAATTTTGCTTGCTCTAACTTAGACTATTGAACAGTTTTTATCTGGATAAGTAAGTAGTTATTATTATTTTTTGCATAATAAGCACAACAACCTGTGCCAGGTAAGGCAGTAGTAAATAAACATTTATTTTATGTTAAATGTGGCTAACAACAACACTATATAGAAGCGTTCATAAATGTCATATTTATATCTGTATCCGTTTCCGTGGTAATTACATGCAAAATTATATAGATGTGCTGGTCGGGAACCCTGCAAAATTATTACCACTATTACCTACTCATTATGTCTATTATTCATATTTTTACACTCCGTTTTCATCTCGGGCGCAAAATGTTTAATATCTATACATATAAAAATGAATACTGACTGACTGACTGACATATCAACGCACAGCCCAATCCGCTGGGTCTAGAGATTCCAAATTTGGCACGTAGGTTCCTTATGAAGTCTAGGGGTGCACTAAGAAAGGATTTTTGGAAATTCACCCTGTAAGGTGGTGCAAATTTTGTATGCAAATCCGTCATTTTTAAAGTAAAATCCATAACAATTGGTACATGGCCTTTCAGTTAGAAATCGCGGACGAAGTCGCGGGCACAAGCTAGTTTTAAATAAAACAACTTACGTCCAACTAAAAATTTAACTAGCGAGTACCTATTTGGGTTCCACGTTTTATTAATATGACGTTTCGTAACACTTTTCAGTGTCCGTGGTCACGGAAAGACACAAATCTTGTTTACTTATACTATGATGTTACAGTTTATGCCGCCGCTAGAGTTTCCTATCCTATCCTAATGAAATCGGATTTACCCATTTAACCCCGGATGTAACCCCGCCTAGTGGAAGCAAATATGTTGGCACCATATTTTAAACCTTATATCTTTGATATAGGGTTGAAAAATAATCAAACATATGTTCTTTTCTGTACCTGTTAAAGGGTTAATATTATAAGGGAAAGTAACCAAAATGCTGACCCCTAAATGATTACACCTAGGTACTTCCAGTGAAATAACTCGACTACAGTCACGAAAATTCACCACACTTTATATAAGTAATGTTAGCAATCAAAAATATTGTTACATCGAAATTACATTTTCGTTCATTTGGAAAACTGAGATTCTGTTTTTTATGCTTTTTTCAGTAGTTATTATTTTGTTATTGTTTACAAAATATGTAATACTTGGGTACTGATAAAAAATGATAATTATGCAAAGTAATACGAAAAAGCCTTCCCGTGAGTAGGTACGAACACTGCAAAGTGCTACGAAATGTCGAGCAGTAAGTACCTAATAACTAAATGTAAAATGTAATTACACGCGAGTTAAATCCGTAAAAGTTGTTTTATTTACAACTAGCGACCCGCCGCGGCTTCGCACGTGTGCAATGCTTATGTAAATATGCATGTATTATACATATAAACCTTTCTTAAGAATCACTCTATCTATTAAAAAAACCGCATCAAAATCCGTTGCGTAGCTTTAAAGATCTAAGCATACATAGGGACAGACAGACGGCGGATAGAGACTTTGTTTTATACTATGTAGTGATGTGTAGTGCTCTCGCAATCTAATTAATAAACAAAAAAGAAAAAAATGCATTAAATAAAGAATATCTTAAGTTATTTAAAATCTGTAGAATCCTCCCAATAGAATATAAAATTAAAACGGCAATCATACTAGAGCAATATCAAACAACTGTAAATTTAATAGAAAAAGTACATAGGCACCCAATTCGCCAAACATCGCGTAGGCTAAAATATGAAGTACCTAATTACATTAATTATTATGGTAAACGCACGAGGCGTTGGTTAACTCCAACAGTATTAAATATACTACCTGGGGTTATACTATGTAAGTTTAGAAATACGTCAAAAAATGTGTTAAAGAAAATTCTGCAAAAACACTATTTGTCTTTATGTCCATAATAGCAAATTGTAATTTGGTAACAAATATTCGAATACCAGAACTTTCACATTTATAATATTAGTAACTTAACTAGCTTCACCCCATGGTTCCATATCTGTAAATTAAAGTGTACCTAGTGTAACTAGCTATATCTCAAATTTCATCTTTCTGTGTCTAGCGAAATGATTATCATGAAAACTTTCATAATACCTCAGATAATAAATATATTAACTGAGGTATTATGAAAATTATAATACTAATACTATCTTAACTGTATGATGGTTGTATTGAGTTGTTTGTGTGTTGGGTATGTCTATAATTGTGTTTAAGTAGGAATAGTTTAAGCATTCATTATGTATAAAATACATCCACGAGAGGTCTGCCGACAAACTAGGTATGTCATAGTTTGGCAGAATATTATGTATTTTTGTATCCACTGTAATATGCATAATGGTAAATAAATCAAAAAAAAAAAAAAAGAAAGATAACATTAAAATAATATTAATTATATAACTAAGTTAATACTTACCTACTAAAAACATAGGTATATGTATAATTATGGACACTAAATAATCACGAAAATATCATTCAATCAATCAGGAAAATATCACTTTCTGAGTGATCGTGTTTTTTATACTGGCTGTGTTACTTACATAGGTAAGTTAAAAAATTTACAAGCCAGCTCAACATTTTAACTCTAATCAATTACTTTAGGAGACTGGCTGGAAATCTGTTACTATTTTGAGGGTGTTTTGCCTACTCTATAGCCCATACTGCCAGATGTGGCTTTATGTGTAACCAAATAAAGCTCTGCTCAACCCCTTTTGGTATGTTATTATTTTTTTCATATTTATATGGCATTGTAAAAAATATCATTAAATATTTATCCCATAAGAATTATTGTAATGAGGTATTATTATATTTTGATTACCTACCTATCTATGCTTTCATTAGAGCCATGAGGTAATGTTTCAAATTACGTCTGAAATATTTACATCTTACTAAACTAACTCAATTTTGTTTTCCAATGTTACGTTAACTTTATTAACATTTAGACATTTTTCGTTATCTTCCGTAGTTTCAAAATGTGTAATTTTTAAAATTAATGTTTTTTTTAAAATAATCACTTTGAATTGTCTGCATGTTTTGTTATTAATTTTAAACACATAATTTGACAGATATTCTCGCGATTTTTGTTGTAGAACTATGTTTCCGTTTCGCATGCCGTCAATCTAGAGAACACAACAAAAAACTTACGTCGAATGATCCTTCTTAAATTCACTTTGAAATATAAATAAACAAACGCACACAAATTTATTACGCAATGCGTTGCGACCGTACACACGGGAAGAGCGCGCGCGAGCGACTGAATGAAAATAATACAGCAAACTGTGCTTTATGTATGAATGGATACTTCAGATCAGAGATTATGATATGTCATGTATTCGAGGCAGATTATTTAAAATATTATTTTAAATTGATAAGGGAGATAAGGGTCGCTTCTCTGAGCTTTTCTTAATATTAGGGGTTTCAGTATGAAATTGCCGTTTTGTATTGAGAATTTAACGAAAATTCATTTTTCCATACAAATATATTTGCGATTTTTTAAGGAACCACAAATCTAAATTTTGCGTAATTTTGTGGATATATTTAGACAACATTAAGCTATAAGATACATAGAGAAAAAAATTGAGAATTGCTATCAATAAAAAAAATATTCATGTTTTTATAACGGAAAAGGGCACCTCTTAGGAGGAGCTGTTTTTGAAGATGTATTTCTAGTGAAAAAAATAAAAATAACAATAAAATTTTATACATAAATATAAGTCCTTGTAATGAAGTTTAAAATAAAAAAAAGAATAATGGACATAGCTATTGTATTAAAGGAATTATACACTAATGAATAATGAGGAAAAAAACGGCAATTTCATTCTTTAACCCCTATTAAATTATAAATATATGAAAACTATATACTTACCTAGCCATGTGATGCCGGCAGAGTAAAATAGCATCACCCCATATCCTCCAATGGGTGTCGTAGAAAGCGACTAAAGGACCAGCAAAGGGGTATTGATCACCTTATACTCCGTCCATCAAACCGCATTGGGCAAGCGTGGTGGACCACTGCCTAAATCTCCTTCGAATAAGGAGAGCCCTTGTGTCCCGCGTCCACGCGTTCCAGTGTACAGAATTCACAGAAGTTCTAGACAAACCGACTGCTTTTAAAAATAAATGTAAACTTACTCTTTATTGTACCATAATAGTACAAATAAAATTAACTTAAAACTATGGAACAATATTTGCGTTTACAAACGCGTAAGTAAATATTTTCAAAACTAGAAAAAATACACTGAAAAAACCAACCTGCCTGGAATCGAACCCAGCATCCTCCGCAATCCGGGTGGCTGCGTTAACCACTACGCTTACGGGGACGCTGCTTTTCGCTGTCGAAATTTGTCAGTGCTTGGTGCTTATGTTTTAACGGTGAACATTGTTTCTTTAAGCGTATTTTCTGTTTATTTCAGTGTATTTTCTAGTTTTCAATAATTGTTGGTTCTTTGTTTTCAATTAATAATTTCAAAATTTTACTTAAACTTAATTATTACTGTTTATTTATAACTAGCATTCGCCCGCGACTTCGTCCGCGTGGATATTTTATCCCCTTAGGGGTGGAATTTCCAAAAATCCTTTCTTAGTGGTTGCCACACTGTATAAGGTATCAAAATTTCAAGTCTACAGGTTCAGCGGTTTGGGCTGTGCGTTGATACTACCGTGGTTGATATCTCCGTCAGGACTTTGAATTTTATATATAATAGATAACTAAATACTTAATTATCTCTAAAAAAATTAATCTTTTTATTTTGTTTTTGTGTATTTCACAAAAAAATACCATAAAGAACTAAGTACACGCCAATTTTCTAGGTACCAATGAACTCAATGAGCTTTGGTGACCTACTCAGTAGGTACTCTGCGCAGCAAAATAACGCTACAAAGCGTTGTTATAACAGCTGCAATATTCTGTATATCTACTCTACCATAGCACTACGTACGGCAGCTGTTAGTCGATTACGTCTGTAGTTTCATACATGAATAAAGTCACGCCCCTTTCCCATAGGGGTAGGTAGAGGTCACATATTTCCTCTTCCACTAACCTCACATAATAATACCTATTATATTCAGGGCCCGATCTAGGGGGGGACAAGCCGCACATTTGGCCAGAGCGGCAAAAACGAAGGGCGGCAAAATTGAGAATTGAGGCTCCGCCGGGCGGACAAGATTAATTTTATAAAAATATAGTGTAATGATTTTGCTATTTTGCGTCAATATTAGTTGTGGTTTTGACTTATCGGAAGTACTTTTCAGGAAATATGTTCATTATTAAGTCAAATGCAAAATTAATGCAATTATGTGGTAAAAAGCACAAAATGTATAATTATAATTTATGTAAATAAAACTAAGTAATATTGGCTTTTTGAGATATGCGTCTGCGATTTATAAGTCTGTAAACTGGCAACACTGTCCTTGTCTCTGATTGGTGAACGTACCCTATTGGTTGTAACGTGAGCCAATCAGAGCGAAGCGCGTCATTAAGGTGGCTTGAAAGATTGTGGAAGGCAGGCAGTCTGTTTCGAGTCGTCGTTCAGTTAACACGTGTTGCGAGGTTTTGAGTTTAAACTATAGTAATTCTGTGTAAGCAGTGAGTGAGATCAAAATTATGTTCGAGTGAATAAATGTGACGATTGTGCCGTACTGGATTGTTTAATTCATTATAATAGCTTCGGTAGTTTCCGAGCGATTTCACTGTCTAAAATGTAAAAAAATCTCCGGATTTTATCTTTCGGGGGGTGGGGGTGGTTGGGGTTTTGCCCAGAGCGGCGAAATGGCTAGATCGGGCCCTGATTATATTTCGCTTAGTGTGCCCTCATTACAGTCCTCGGCGATTTCTTTTTCGAGTATTTTTGACCCATGCGAGTTTTTCAAAATGTTTTCAATTTGATCAATAACGTTGAGAGTGCTAGAGCGAGTGGAGATGTGTGACCGGAAGACCTAAGTCTTCCTGTCCTCCACTCGATTCTAATTCTTATTAATATATCCTTTTCGTCGATCAATGGATATTTCAAAAAATGTCTACATCGTTTGTTCGTTTGTGGATGAGGCAGGCACGAGGGGTTCCTATATTAATCTCCCATCAAGCAAAATCTCGTGACTCCATTCCACCTGTGATAATTGAAAGAGAATCCATTATGCCAAGATAAAGTTGGAAAGATAATTAAGCTATATTACGCCACCTTTTAACGACAGTGCTAGTTGACAATATAGGGGTGTCTGTCAAGACCTCAGACCATAGAATCATTGGTCTGAGGTCAAGACAATTGATATACTTTTTATGAGCTGTCAAAACATAATTCTTCCTTAGGTTTCGTATGGCATTACTAGGGGTCCACGTCCGGAAGCCTCCTCGTGGCGGACCCTGGTAACGTGGTGGGGAAACTTTCTCGGCGAGTGTGTGGCTTTTGATGTCAAATGTGTCCCCTTGGCATTCGAAATCACATCCATCGTCGAATTGTTTTTGTTTTTCCACTACGGCTAGTTCCGGACGGCCCTTTTCAGGGCCACGACCGCGCCCGAAGTCTCTTGGGTGCGGTCCGATGGCAGCTCCCGGTGTCCTTGTCAGGAGGACGTGCCTGGTCGAGCAGCCGTCGATGGAGGAGTGGCTGCTGGCCACCAATTGGAGCACGGAGTGCCTAGACGGGCAGCATTGGGACGGTCTCGGTGTAGTTGCACTCACGTGCGCAGATCCCGAGCCGTCCCGCAATAGCGCACTGAAAGTCAGGCCGGGGAGGATGTTGAGTGGGTATGGCATTACTGATTTGTGACGTCATAAATTCTTATAGTCAACGATGATGATGATTCTTATTGTGTAGCTGGAATGGTAGCTGGATTTGTAGCCGCAGTCGGTGACAAGGCGCAGGCGGGGGTCCTAAGGAAGGAAGAAGGTAAGATCAGGGAAATAAGCTCCTCAGAACACTCATTTTTTATTTATTTATTTAGCTTTATTTTTCCCTTACATGTAGTATTTTTCTATATTTATGTAATGTGTACTTATGTATTTGTTAATAATGTTAAATTTTGTACTTAAACTATGGTTAGTATTGTTAGGTGTAAGGGCCGCCTTTTGGGGTGGAAGCCTCCTCCAAACTGTTCCAGGTGACTCTATCTTTTGCCAGTCTGGGCCATAAATTTCCATCTATTTGTGCTATATCGTCACTCCATCTTTTGAATGTACGACCTATCCTTCTTTTCTTATATATTGGGTACCAGTTCGTAGTAACATGTGACCATCTTTCATCCGTTGCTCTTCAGCTTTCAGAGCTAATACTTGTTTAACCGCATCTCTCACTTTTGTTTTCTGTCTTATCAGCGAGCTTTTGACCTTATCTTTCAGTTTAATATTCATATAGCTTCGTTCCATACCTCTTTGATAGCTTCTTATTTTATTTAACAAGGACTTTTTGAGAGCCCACGTTTGACATGCGTAGGTTAGAACTGGTGTAATGCAAATATTCATTGCTTTTGTTTTAAATTTTATTGGTATAGGTCCTTTGAAGATCTCTTTCATACTCCAATATTTGCTCCACGTGTTCTTCACTCTTCGATCTATTTCTCTTTCTGTACAGGATTTTATTGAGATTAGATGTCCAAGGTAGTAGTGTTCAACATACTGTATAAGTTCCTCTTGTGTATTTATAGGTATTTGTTCAGAATTAGTCATAACTTTTGTTTTGTCCCAGTTGATTTGTAGCCCAACTGTCTCTGTTTATTTACTGAGGGAATTCTGATTGAATGAGGGTCTTCTGACAGCAGTACTATGTCGTCTGCAAATCTGAGGTGTGAGAGGCATTTGCCATTAAAATTTATTCCCATATCACTCCAGTCTAGATTTTGGAAAATGTGTTCCAGGACTGCGATGAAAAGCTTTGGAGAGAGCGAATCTCCTTGCTTTACCCCTCTCTGAACTTGAAATAGTGGTCCTCTTGTGTCCAGGCGCACCCTTGTAGTGCTCTTTGAGTAAATCGTTTTGATCAGTTCTATGTATTCGAGGTCTACTCCCTGCTGATATAAATCCTGCCATATAGAGTCGTGTGATATTGAATCGAAGGCTTTTGAGTAATCTATAAATGCAATATATAAGGGGAGATTGTATTCTGTATACCGTTCTATGATTACATTCAGCGTGTGTATGTGGTCAATGGTAGAGATTTTTTTCATAAATCCCGCTTGCTCTATGGGCTGGTTTTCGTCAATTATTGTTGTTATACCTCTTAATAGGGTCAATGCGAATACTTTATACAGGTAGGATATAAGACTGATGGGCCTATAGTTCGATATAAGTTTGGGGTCTCCCTTTTTATATAGTAGAGCTATTTCGGAGCTTGTCCATGATTTTGGTAGAGTGTTTTCAGTTAAAATTTTACTAAAAAGATAGGTGAGTGGTTTAATTAGTTTTTCTTTCGTTGGTCACTCCGTCAGGTCCGTCAGAACACTCATGGTAGGTATAAATAGACTATAGAATTAGATTATATTATAGCGTGTTTGAATGAAATAAAATGAAAAAGCTCTTTATTTAAAGGGACTTTACTAAGTTCGTTTAAATCGTCAAAAGCCATTTCGAGATGACTATGACTAAACCTTAATTATTTTACTTAAATGAGAAGGAGAAGAAATGGCGAAAGAAACTTCACAGCTTACAATTTCGTAATAATTTCATAACATCACTGCAGTCAATAGATAATATCAATATGAATCAATTACAATTTTAAAGGAGTAAATTTTTGGGCAGATTTTACTCTCACGCATTTGGATAATTTAAATAATCATTTGTCTTGTAAGGTTTATTAATATAATTTAGTGTTATAGTTTTTTACTTTCTTGTATACGTAGTCTTGTAATCGTTTACACGTTTTGGACCTCCCAGAGTCCAAAAATACCGTTTTTGGATTTTATGACTGTGTGTGTGTGTCTGTGCGTTAGCACGATAACTCGAGTATGCTTTAACTTATTGCAACCAAATTTAACATGCATGTATGACATCAAAATATAAGGTTTCTATCAACTATTGCGTTGTTTTTTTTTCTTTTTCGTTTCCGAGAAAGTCAAGGGGAGAGACCACTCCCGATTTTTTAATTTATAATAAGCAAATCTCTAACGACATTACATAACGTTTTATAACTAATCGCCGAATTGTTTGCAAAAAGTGATGATTGTTTTATTTTATTGTAAGTAACACATAGGTACTATCGATCTATATATACAGACCTACATAATTTCTCTGCACTTCTTTCTTCTCATATGAACTTTAAATGTGCCAAATTCACCACTCGCGTGCAATGTGCTTAAAAAGGGGTACGTACAGCGTTTTTTCTTCACGTATTATTACAAAGATAATGTCCTTGCACAAAGTTTGTATTTATGAATATTAAATTTATTACTGTACACGCCTGCAATGCGAATGTTTTATATAATTTAAGAACAATAGCGGTTCCAACAATGGCGACCAGACGGCATGCTGTTCAAACAAAAATAACAATATAAAATAATGCTAACAATTATTAATGTGCATTTATGAAATTGCTTTAGTCTGGCACAATAATTTTTTGAGTTTAGTTAATTAATTTGCAACTAATATGAGTTGTTTATCGATATTTTTTTGTCAAAATTTAATGTCAAAATAATAGTACTTAATTAAAATTAAATTACTATATTGTTTATTTTAGATAAAATTCATCCATATTAATTTCTGCACTGCCTTTAAATTACATCTATCTAATGCAAGGTAATAAAGATTTAGGTATTTATTAGAGTTTCTCCCGAGTTCTTGTTGCAAAAACACGTGTTGAGAGACCCCATTTTAAACTCAATCTACCGTACAATTGTCGGTTACTTTAAGTACATTTTCACTTGATATTGGCGCAATGCGTAATCTTTATGTTTAACTCTACATTAATAAAAACACAATCAAAAAATTTAAAAAACTTTGGCCCAAAAAGTAACATTCCTTCAGTGGCGCCCAACATAGAAAATTTACAACTCAGGACAGAAGCAAATTTTTTACAAGAGAACACAATTAAAATGTATAAAAATATTCATTATAAGCCTACCTATTGTATTTTAGCATTATTTATACTGCATCATGTTAAGATGACGTCATAGAACAATATTTTTTTACAAACAATTGCCTACATTTTTTTTACAAAAAAAGCAACGGAAATTAGGCAACTTTCGTAGGCACAGGAGTAGATAAATATATAACGTAGGTACAAACGTATCTAAGTAGGTACTCAATTCTGAAACTACGTCACTAGATTGTCACAAAAAACCGGATTTAACCGGTTATATTAAAATGGTTAACTTCGTATTACAATGATTTAAACAAAACTCTTACATCTTTTGAGTAAGGTTTAAAATCGATTATCAGAAGCACTTGACTTTTCGCTGTATGTTTTACTCAAGTAAACTAAGTAACGTCGATAGGTCTGCTTAAGTTATTTTCACCTCTACTTATGGTAAGACCGACGACAAAAATTTGTATTGAAATTATCACTTTAAAGTCTCGCGAGAAATCCAAAACTTCGATCACGATGTTGTACCATGTAATGCGTTTTGTATGTGGGTGTCAAAGTTTGGTTCGCACAATTAACACAATTACTAAGTATTTTAGTTGCATTATAAGATAGCCCAATTTGTATTGAAAATGTGATCAGCGCCCTTAGAGGAAAGAAGTGAAAATTTCCATATCCCATCGATACAAATTGGAGCAGAGCTCATAACGCAACTTTTTTTGGTCGAAGAGGCCAAATGCATATAAATACTTACGCATCGTTCCTGCAATATGATGCAATTGCAGCCGGTGGGACTCGAGATACAACGGAGAATGCTGGGTTCGATTCCCGCCTGGGGCAGATCGATTTTTATCAGTGCATTTTTTCTAATTTTGAAACTAATATATTTACGCGGGTAAACGCAAAAGTTAGTCCGTTAGTTACGTTTTGATATTTTTTTTTAAGTATATTGAAACTCTATAATTAATTTATGTTATTTTTTGTTCACCAACACGTAAAACAAGCGATTAAAAGTTGACTGTCAGTTTTTGCACAAATCTTCCATACATTAAAATTTTTATCTACACTCATGTCATAATATTCGAATTACGATATCAAAGGTGAACATAAAATGACATACTTTTTAATACAGATAATCAAAATTAAAATTAAAAAAAACAACTTGTAACATAATGACCATTATAACACCGGTTCGACTCATTATGATACAGTTATTTTTCTTAAATACTCGGGAAGGCAAAGGGATCTAACCCATACAAAAAAATATTTGTCTTTTCTGTTGTTTTATTTGAATTTATGTATGAGTGTAGATAAAATAGTGTATGCAACTGCATATAACACGGGTATTAAAACACTCGTTACTATTATGAAACTCACACTCGTGTTTTAATACCCTTCATTATATGACAGTTGCATAAACTACTATAAAAACTGATGATTAATATAATCGCCTGCTTATGACCGTGTTGGTGAACTGGCAGTCCAAGCCTTAATTAAAGTAGATACTAGCGGTGCTCGCGACTTCGTTGGCGTAAAAGCCTTCCTCGATAAATGAACTATCCAACACAAAAACACTTTTACTTTCTCGTATACGTAGTATAGAGGAGGTCTTGTAATCGTCAAAAAAATTATGGAGATTTTGACGGATTTACACGTTTTGGACCTCCCTGAGTCCAAAGATATATTTTTTTTGGAATTATGTCTGTGTGTGTCTGTGCGTTAGCACGATAAGTCGAGTATGCGTTAACTTATTGCATCCAATTTAACATGCATATATGACATCAAAATATAAAGCTTTTGAGACGTTGATCACGATAGTTAAGCAACCAAGTGCGAGGTCGGTACTCGGATGGGTGACCAAAATTTAACATGCATGTATGACATCAAAAAATAAGGTTTTTATCAAGTTTTGAGTCGTTTCCGGTGTACGAGAAAGTCAAGGGGAGACCACGCCCGATTTTTTGATTTGAATCAGTAGTTCCTGAGATTAGTGCGTTCAAACAAACAAAGAAACAAACTCTTCAGCTTTATAATGTTAGTACTTGTAGATAACTTGGTGCAATCGGCCGTTACACTGACGACCGTTTGCATCAAGTTGACTTTTTACAATTTCGTCAAATAATGAACATACAATTAAAAATACAACAACCCATTCCTATCAATTAGGTTGACATTTACGTTAAATTTTGCAAAATTGTGAAATGTAGGTAAAACTAGAAAAACGCACTGAAAAAATCGACTTGCCTCAGGCGGGACACGAACCCGCACCTCCCACAATCCGGGTGGACGCGTTGACCAATTTCGCCACCGAGGCACTGCTTTTCGCTGTCGAAATTTGTCAGTGCTTGGTGCTTATGTTTTTATGGTAAACATCGTTTCATCAAATCTTTGAAATTTGCACTTCCAAGACCCGAACGAAATATTTGACGCCCAGCTAAGATGAAACTACCTTACATTATGGAATAATTTTATTTTTGCACATATGGAATAATTTTATTTTTCACAATCCGGGTGGACGCGTTACCCGCGTCCACCCGGATTGTGGAAGGTGCGGGTTCGTGTCCCTGAGGCAAGTCGATTTTTTTCAGTGCATTTTTCTAGTATTATATTTACGCGTTTGTAAACGCAAAAATGAAATTATTCCATAATGTAGGTAAAACTTAATGCATCTATACCCCATAGTGTAAGTTGTTTAGTATAAAATACGTAACTAATATAGTTGGGTTAAGAGCTCGATTTGTAAAGGAAACGTGAATAGCGCCCCCCTAGCGGAAAAAAGCGGAAAAGCGTGTTTCCCATAAAAATTGAGGTCTTAACGTTACTACAATAGCTACGTATTCTATACTAAAAAATCGGGTGTGGTCTCCCCTTGACTTTCTTGTATCCTACTCAAAAGTTGATAGAAACCTTATATTTTGATGTCATATATTACATGCATGTTAAATTTTGGTCACCCATCCAAGTACCGACCGCGCACTTGGTTGCTTTACTTTCGTGATCGACGACTCAAAAGTTGATAGAAACCTTATATTATGATGTCATACATGCACGTTTTTGGTTGCAATAAGTTAAAGCATACTCGAGTTATCGTGCTAACGCACAGACAAACAAACTGACATAATTCCAAAAACGGTACTTTTGGACACAGGGAGGTCCAAAACGTGTAAATCCGTCAAAATCTCAAGGTCGAATTTTTTAAGATTACAAGACTTCCTCTATACTACGTATACGAGCATCGAATGTGAAAGTAAAACCTTACACTACGGGTAAAGGAACTTCCCCTTAACACAGAAAAAGTTTAAACGAAACTTGTAAAAGAGAAAATGACACATGTATCTAAATAATCGTTTCGAAGATAACTCGATGTGTCATCCCAGCAGACTGATACCAGAGATGTAAGTTTTATCTGTGAATCTTCATACAACAAAACAAACTCAAATATTGAAGACAAAGTGTATGTTGAGTACTTCGTGATTCATGGAGTGCTGCTGTGGTGCTATAACACTTCGTACTTTTGTATCTAGACAATATTACTCATAGCACGTGTTTTTAAAATTGAATCCTCAATTTTAATAACAAGTAAACTACTTACCTATGTAACGTCGATGGGTCTGTGAAATGAAATTAAATGAAATGAAAGATATTGTTTATTTGCATTTGCAACAATAAACTCATCATAATCAGCCAATATAGGTGCAGATGCAAAATTAAAGTAGTGCCTGCCTATCAGTAAAATTTAAAATTAATTGTATTATTTAGGAGTCCGGTACGTAGTTTCGAATGGCGTTGTAGCGACAGATCGTTGTGGCGAAAAACTTTTGGCGTGGTTCGCTGGAGCGAAAAGTCTTTGAAGCGAATTCTACCAGGGCGAATGACACTGAAGCGACAAACATTGTGGCGAAAAATGTTTGTAATTAATTACATATATGCTACTTTAAAACTCAAAAGGTGAAATAAAAGACAGAAAGTAAAAGTTTCAGTTTAATCAACAAAAAAGTTACACGTTTTTAACAATTTTTTAACGAGAATGAGCGAGACTGGGGATACACAAAAGATCCCATTGGGTTAAAGTGGACCGTGGGGAAACTCACGGCCCCTACATAAGATAAGATAAAACAATTTTTTATTAAGATAGGCAGAGGAAATTCTTTCTAATCAGTTCGTCGGTTGGTAGTAGAACTTTTGTCAAGTCCGCGGCTTGCTACGACCATCTTATCAAAATCTGTCGCTATAATTAATGTTAACATCATTATTGTGTTCCGACAATTAGGGGAAGGTGGTACAAAATGATCCCCCTAAGGGAAAACAGCTGTAAAACTACTGTATGCAACTTTTACCCAAACTAAAAATAGTTAAGCGGTAGCTATTCTATTGAAGTACAAATTTAGAAAGCCTTTAATCGCGTAAGTCATCTGGTATGATTTTTATATTTTTTTTGTGAAGGTCTACTAAAGGATCATTTTGTACACCCCTGTGTCCAAAATGATCCCTAGAGTGCGGGTAAAATGATTCGGGGATCATATTACCCCACTATTCAAAAGTCAAGGAAGAAATAAGACATTCAATAACATTTTTTGGTAGTTTTTAGTATATTCAGTTTAGGTAACAAGTTTAAACAACTCAGTCTTAATAATCATACAATTCTCATAAACGCCTATTAAAATAATTGCAGTTTTATAGTATTATTGATGACCAGTAGATTTTTAACTAGTATCTTTGGCTTTAAATGTACAGCGTACCTATATCGTCTTATCTTTTATATGTTTGTACAAGCTCCAGCTCCTGTTCATCGGTAAATACTTTCTTTTTACTCCCTAACACTTTGGTGCCCCCCACAGCGTAAACGGTTTTTTCTTTTAACTCTTCTTTTAAGGGCCGTGGAACTGAGAATTGTTTGGAGGCCTTTTAAATGGCATGCCCTCTTTTACGGAATCTAAGGTGTTAATCATGGTGTTTTCATTCTAGTCCTGGCGTGTGATATTTCGAATGTAATTTCGCGGCATGATTTCTGAAAATAAAAAAGACTACCGCATATTTTTAGTAACAAAATAAAGATAAGTTCAAAAAAATTAAGATATTATTAAATACGGGGTTTATACCTAGATTCGAGTTATAATAACTCATACATTTAAGTTATAATTGTGCAAAAAAAATTATTCAACTTAAAAATATTTATAGGTTTAAGTTTTATAGTTAACTAAAACATGATCGGAAGTAGGTAGGTAACCAGGGGGGAAAATGATCCTGGGATCATTTTATCCACCCTATGAAGGGATCGTTTTGCCTCAAATGCCTTATTAGCGAAAAATATCAAAACACAACCAATGTTCATTGAATACTGTATTGAAAGACTGTTAATTCCATTGTCAATTAGTTACAAAAACTGACACCAACATCCTCGTCACATAAAATATACGTGGACTAAAGCTACATAGTGTCAAGTAATGGCATATCTTAGATTGAGCACAGTAATTTTGAATATTTTGTGATAAAAAACTTGCCACTGCCAACGACGCTATGATACTGATAGACATTGCCCTGCTCGGCTGCAGGAGCCTGAAATTCACTTAAAATATCCTAGATGACACCATTAAGTGGGTAGAACAGCTGGGGATCATTTTACCTCGAGGGATCATTTTGTACCACCTTCCCCTAATGATAAGATATCCAGTTCCTCTGTGGTTGAGGGTTCCACATGAAGCTAGATTACATCTTCAGCATTATCGTCACCTACCATCAGGCAATATGAAGGCCAATACCTTCCTGTCTATAAGAAAAGCTCTTTCCCGTTCTATGATTTACCACAGGTATTCATTGAGTCCAATGGCTCCTTCCCATTATTTTATTTTATTCTCCTGTACACATAATGTAAGTTGTTTAGTACCTATACAAAACGAAACAATTGTGGTTTTGTTAAGAGATCAATTTGTATGGAAAACCTGATTTACGCTTCTTTCCGCAAGCGGCGCTGTTCTCGATTCCTATACCAGTAATTGGTGTGCTTCAAAGCTGGAATCCTCATATTTGAAATCTCAATGAAAACAAATTTTGACTCGCTCTAACGCACCAAAGTAGTTGCGTTTTTTATACACCGCGTGGTCCGGGTTCGAATCCTGGTAGTGGCAAATATTTGTGTGATAAACACGATCATATGTTCACGAATCATAGTTGTTTATATATTCATTAAAGTTTATTTAAATATCTAGATTATTATGTACTTATATTTGTCCGTTTTCTAGTATCCTTCCTTCCAAAGCATTAAGAATTCATGGCATTGAGAGTAAGAAAATATTATGCAAAAGCTTTCCAACTATTATATAATTCATTTACCTAATCTAATACATTTGGTTTTGCTTGCTTGTTTAGGAACCTACGGAATTTTTTAAAATCAAATAGCATAATTATGTGCAGCAGGGATAATGTACGATTCGAAATGTTAAAGAATTTTTCAAATTGGTCTAGTAGTTTTGGAGCCTAAGCAATGCAAACAAACAAACAATCTAATCTTTCCCCTTTATAACAGGTACCTACCTATTAGCATACATGAACAACATACAATTAAGTAGGCAACATATAATTTACTGGTGATTACCTAAGTTCCTTTATTTAAACGGAACGAATGCTGTGGTATGAAAGAAAAATGTATATGAACTGAAGTATTACACATTTTAGAGATAGTTAAGTATGATAAATACCACAGATTTAATAATACAAGGAGATAGGCCAAGCCGGCGTTTAACTTGCGACAAGTGTATGCCCTGTGGGCATACATTTTCGCCACTTCGCCTTCCGATAAAGTCAAGTGAATACGTATCTCAGCGATTTGACCGATCTCCTTTGCGGCTGTGCTTAACTTTCATCGCTTCGCAGTCCTTATTTAACTTTCATCGCTTCGCAGTCCTTATTACGGCATGCTCCACTAGAACATGTTATGTACATACCTACCTAGTACGGCCGCTGATCGTGACACTCGGTCTTCCTATCAACTCGACGATTCGACCGATCTCCTTAGATTGATAATATATCTGTGAAAATACTCAACAATAATAGAAATATTATCTCTCAATATTCGTAACTGCGATGTCATCAGATAGATATCGTCTTGTTGCACAAATTTGTATGATTCAACTATGTTTTGATTGTATTTGGTCTTACAACTACTAAATGTTTTTGATCTAGGTAACCATGATTCATATATTATTTTGACGGCTTCATGTCTAGCTCACGAGGTCGATATCGATAGGATGGCAAAAGGCAAAAGCTAAGCAAGTACCTAATTGCGTGGATGGTCCTCGAATTTTTTGAGTGTAACATGACTTACCTACAGTGTAACCATCTGTAGCCAGCCACATATCACCATGGAGTTGTTTTTGTTTCCCCACCAAGGCTAGTTGAGGACGGCCCTTTTCAGGAACACGACCACGCCCGAAGTCCCCTGGGTACGGTCCGATGGCTGCTCCCGGAGTCCTCGTCAGTAGGACGCGCCAGGTCGAGCAGCCGTCGGTGAAGGAGTGGCTGCTGGCCACCAATTGTTGTAAGGAGTGCCTAGACGGGCAGCGTTGGGACGGTCTCGGTGTAGTTGCGCTCACGTGCGCAGATCCCGAGCCGTCCCGTAATAGCGCACTGTGAAAGTCAGTCCGGGGAGGATGTTGAGTGGGTATGGGTATGGAGGGAACGCCTTTACCTCGAGTGCCACATATCTCCTGCGGTTGTCACCACCCCGCAGGGACGATGCATAAACAAATGCATTTGACCTCCCCGCCAACAAAAAAAAAGGTAGGTATCCTACCTACTGCTTTACTATTTTCAGGTCATACTTTTTGTGCAATTTTTTTTTTTATTGTAATGATTTAGAAGTCGATTCCAATCAAATTACTTTTAGTGCGCGTTATTTCTGTTATTTTTTTTGTAGGTAGTAAAACGACGGTTTATAATGTTAGCTCATTAAGTATCCCCACCTCGGGCTCGAGCCTACCCACATTAGGGGCGATTCGGCCTTAGTCAACCACGCTGGGCAAGTGCGGGTTGGTCGACTTCACACACCAACTAAATATTTCGTCGCCATCTTCCCTCGAGTAGGTATTATATTTTTAAATCCCAACCATCCTAAGGTTACCTGGAAGAGATCGCTCTTAGCGATAAGGTCGCCCTGCGTACAAATAATTTCATTTCACCTACTTTGTACCTATTTGTCTTTGAATTGCTCAATGTACAGTAAAGATATACCTATTCTATTCTAAAAGTGTCGAATAAACGTATGAATACAAAATTTGAAAACACTTTGGTAGGTATCAACATGGCGGAGTTACAACGCCCTTACGCACTACGCCACCGACTCTTCACTGGCGAATGTACGCAACCATATGTATTTAACAAGTGTATGGGTGAACGTCTCATCAAATTACGAAGTTAGGTGGGACTTTTTAGACGTTTTTGTAACTTTAATAGTTCTCAAATTATTGGTCAGCGTGGTGTAAAATTGCTGTAATTTTGTCACGAGGCTCTACGTTAATGATATTGGTTTACGTGCGTCAGAATTAAGCGTTATAAATTGAAGAAATCAATTTGAAATTACAGACTCTTTATTACTTCACAGATCATAAGTAACACATTTACGGTAACAATTATGGTATGCAAGAGCGAACTTATCTTTTCAAGAGATCTCTTCCAGCCAACCCAGAATGTGTGTGAGATGCGACAGTAAGCGGGTGACACAAAGTGCACTTCATCACCATCATCAGCAGCTCATATAATGTCCCCACCGAGGGGTTCGAGCCTACCCCACATTAGAACGATTAGGCCTTAGTCACCACGCTTCCCAAGTGCGGGTTGGTCGACTTCACCCACAACCTAAGAATTTCTTCATAGGTGTGTGCAGGTTTCCTCACGATGTTTTCCTTCACCGTAAAAGCGTCGATTAAACGTTCATATGATATCAAAATTTGAAAACACATTGGTACGTGGCGGGGATCGAACCAGTGCCTCCCGGGTGGGAGACGACGCTCTTACGCATTACGCCACTGACGCTCTTGTACTTTATATAAGAAAAAAAAATACTTAAATAGTGATGAATTTAGAAATGATTTTGTTGTAGAAAATAATGTTTAGATTCCCATAATTTTGAATCATTTGCGCCCTATAGATGTCTAATATCATTGCAATCAAATGAATCGGGCTATCGGGCGAGATCAAAAACAATACGCACTAATGTTCAGACAACAGCAGGTTGGGTTACCACAAACTGTCAAATTTTCCCAATTTATTAAGCACTTTATATTGAATAGTCTTGGGCTGAAAATCGTTTGGAGAAATTTGACAGTTTTGTATAACCTGACGTGCTGTTGACTGTACGATTACTGCACTCACCGTATTCACAAACATTACTATGAGATCTCTCGACTCTTGGATAAGAATCGAACCAATCACAGAGCTATATTCAACGCAATGGCCTTGAATAGAGCTGTGATTGGTTCGTTTCTTATCCAAGAAAAATAAGTGAGGGTATAAGTATATAAGTATGCACAGCCTGACAGTTGTTCTTTTCAAACTGACTGACAGGCCGACATAGGCCGCGAGCGTGTACGTGAAATTGTCTCATCTATCTATCTCACTCTAATATACGCGTTATTACGCTTTCTCTTTCACACTGCCGATATTAAGCTATATGTATTATTATGCTTGCTTATTAAC